>CM036766.1:19721596-19941596 GCA_020796225.1 Arion vulgaris
AACTTTCCGATCACATGAAAAGTATCACAAGTTTTGAAACAGCACAAATAGTTCCAATATAATTGTGTAAATGTGTACAAACATCGGCGTTTTATTTACATTTTGTGCTGTCGTTTTATGAAAATCCTGGCATATCCCTTACAGGACATCTCTATCAACCATGGTAAACGAGTCGTCGATTTTCTAGGCATCATTTATACGTTCAGTAGTTTGTTATTGTTTTCTAAACGGTAAGGCCTATTTTTAACGTTCGTAAAAATCCACTGGAACGAATTTGCTTCCAAATTGCTCGCCCCGGAGTTTGAACCAGGTACGCTTGGGTTGTGATCGAGCTCACTATTGTTTAAGCTAAAGTCGTTTCATACACATTTAATATACTCGATAACAAAAAGCTCAGATTTGAAGTTGGAAGATACCACTGCAAGTCCACAAGTGTATCTCATCTGATGAGTTGTCCACATGACTGCCTGAATGGAAAGTAAAGAGAAACTACAAATTAGAATTGATAGAATTAAAAGAATCAACTTATTTCATTCATAACTGATGCCCATGAAGTGTATATAAATACATTTGTAACATTTGACACTCCGAGGATATCAAGTGTTTTCTTCTTTAGTCGTTACACTGCTACTGGGTTGTTGCCCAGTGTCGTGGTTTTCTGTTTTTGTCTTGAGCTGTTCTGATGGCTTGGTGATTATTATTTTTGCTCTTTTACAGGATTCTGTGGCCTAGGGGTTAGTGACTCTGTCTATTAACCCCGACGTTCTGAGTTCGAATCAAGCTGCGGACAGTTTGCTTGCAAATTGTTTCCGTTGATTTTAACAAAGGACGATGGCGCCACCCGTTCAGAAAGCAATGGTAAACTACTGAACGTATAAGTGGTGCCTAGAAAATCAACGACTTGTTTACTGTGGTTGATGGCTACGTCCTTTGGGATATGCCACGATTTTCATTTTTTCACAGGATTCTGCTACGCCATCTAACCATTTTTTTCGTGGTCTTCCTCTTGCCTTCTTTCCGTATGTTCTTTTGTAGGAGACTGTATACTGTGGAGTTTGAATGCATTCTTGTTAAGTGACCAAACCGCTTCATTCTTTGTTTCTAAATGTAATTCAAGCAATGTTTTGTGCCAACTTTCTTTCTTATGCTTATGTTGGTGACTCTGTCTTTTTTGGTGTTGTTGGTAACTTTCACAGAACATTAAGTAACTAAGTTAATTTTGCAATTTAATGACACTTTAAAGACATCACGCAATTAAGACAATGTGCAATTAATAAACATTTGAGAACATCAAGCAATTAAACAAATTTACAACTAATGACACTTTGTGAACCCCAAGAGTATTACTGCTATTGATTCTAGTGACTCGCTGATTTTTACACTTTTCTCAGTACTCGCACGCTTGTCCATTCTACCCATCCTAGATTACTTTGATATTTCTGCATTCTCAGTATCGATATCTAAAGGATCGATGTAACAATCAAAAAATATATGGATTGGTATGGGACAATATTTGCAAGCAACAACATCTTCTAGCGATGGTATACTCATTTCTCAATCAATTGAATTAGCTATTGTTTCATAATGGTATCGAATTTTTTTTTTTTTTTTTTTTCGTCCGCTTTCAACTCTGAAACTGATTTTTGCGTGAAAATCTGTTTTCCAATTTCTTACAATGGCAGCAGCGTGACATTGTAAATTACTTTACACTGGCAGCCGTGTGCTCAATGTACTCGTAATTAGTATTCCTCGCCATACAGGCAGATTTTCTCCGACTTCAGAGGTACTCACGTTATCGTCCTGAGTAAGACCAGGGGACTCGAACAAATGCCGGACAGTAGGTCGAACCCGAGCTATGAGGCGTCTCACAGCTAGCAGGCCGAGCTACTATCAACTACTCTAGGCAGTCCCCCAATGGTATCGAATGACAAACAACATCGTAAGTAGTTGCTGTTTTGTAACTTATATTTTTATTTCTTTGTGGTCGCTATTTATGAATTTTCAATTTCAATATTTTCTCAATCCTAACATATGCCAGTGAGAGTTCGAAAATAACTAAAGATATTGAAACTAAGTTAAACTTATTCGAAACTATATGTCTGTGAAAAGTGATTGATTGATAGGATCATCATCATTGCACTTCGGTGAGTAACTATGTGTGCTCCGATCGCTTTGTTACACAGGAAGATCTCAGCTGCAGTGCACGAACTCCGTACCATCGTAATTTTGAAGATGGTGAAGATATTTTTGTGGAAATTAAAAAAAAAATATTTCATTCTTTGTAATGAATCTGTGAAAAATAATGGAATATAACATGGAAATCTGGAGAATTTATGAAATCGGAGAAATTTCTGTTCAACCTCCAGTAAGAACTGTTGTAAAAAAAAATAAGATGAAGATATGTTGGGCATACTCTGAAAAGAAAGTATCAAAGAATAACAAATTGGGCATTGAAGTGGGAACCAAATGGTACACTAAACAGAGGACAGCCTTGGAAAACCCAGAAACGAACTTTACTTAAAAAAAAAGAAGAGAAATATGAGACTCGAATCTATAGAAGAGATTGAGCGAGTTACCCAGAATAGGTAGGTCTGGAAAAATTGCTTGCAGGCTCTATGTAACGTATAACGGTACGAGAAGAATGCAATATAATATTCTCTATTTTGTCTATCTATATGTTAGTACTGCGTGTACATTTACAAAAAATGACGCAATTCAGAAACCTGCAACATTGTATCAGATCTCTTCATTTCGCTATATTTTCACATCTGATATTGAAGCAGATGATCGACTATGATGAACCAGTTTTTGCTTAGTTAGTTATCCTGTTTGATCGGGAAGGACTTCATAGAGAGTGCAAACTCCCCAGCCGTTGCTAACTGTTCTGATGTCGACCGAGCACAAACATGAGCAAACAGATTTTAAAACACGTCAAGTATCATCGTGAAGAGTCACTATTTGCTGTCCGAATTAGCATTTAAAACCTGCCCACTGTTTGAAATGTCACTGTTCTTAAGACAGATTTAAACGCTTAACAAACAGATGCTAGCAAAGTCTTCTAAACGCATACAACAGGGCATAGAAACACGTGCCTTCAGCGAATGTCGTACTGATTACTAAACTTAAAACCCGATAACTCAAGACAAATCAATACATGATCGAACATTTGAAGAACACCGATGTTTTTACTTATTTTTATTTCCCCGCACTGAAGAAGTATGTTTCCGTGGTACATCATTTGATAGTGGAGACAAATTTTGGTCAGCTTCTAAAGATAGTTTTTCCCATCTTCTTCTCACGTAGCTTGTTCTTTGCAGAACGTTGCTGTTATCACTGCCCGTGTGAAAGAATCTTTATCTCTGGCCAGTTCTCTTGCCTATTTATCGCTGAGTTCAAGATAACTTTACTGTCTTGCTGCCAGTATAGTCTTGATCTACACCTGCCTCTCAAATATCATCTCATTTAGCTGGGAATGCGACAGTAAATTTTACACTAGACACCAAATTCGAAAAAAAGATAAACACAACAACTAATTGATGTTTGCACCACAAGGCCTTTGTCAAGTGATAAGCTGCAAACACATGAACCTGCAGGCAAGATGGTATTTCTTACAGACTCACTGTCAGCTATACAAGCCCTGGACGCTAAATACGCTGACAGCACAGTACAAAACCTAAAAAGAGAAAAGAGAACTTGCTCAACTTTCAGAAAAGGCAGAAATTCACTTGCAGTGGATTCCATCTCACTGTGGCATTGCAGGCAATGAGAGTGCCGATGTCTTAGCCAAAGAGGGTGGTGCCAAAGACCAAATTTACCAACCCTGTCTTTTCAAGAGGTCAAAACCCTCATACAGAGAAAATCTGCAGTAGACTGGAAGACAAACACTAGATATGATTATGGAAAAGACTCCATCAAAGACCTAAGCAGAATAGGCCAGGTCATTATATTTCGCCTACGCACCAGATACTGCAGACTCAACAAACACTTATATAGACTAGGAATAAGTCAAACAGCTCTCCTCCAGTGTCAGCAGGCGGAACAGACACCGGAGCATATCCTGCAAGACTGTCCTCTCCTGGGTGAGCTGAGAAGCAACATGTGGCCACACCTAATCGACCTGAAAACTAAGCTTTGGGAAACCTGACAGACCTGAAGCTGACTGCCCAGTTGTGGTCCACAGTAAATTAAGCGCATGACCAGAGATCCCTGAAGAAGAAGAAGAAGTGAAGAATAGCAAGTCACATTATGGTCACAAACGGTGGCTTTATTAGAAAAACGAAATAGGGATAATAGTTTCAGAATTCACAGCAAGAACAAGAGACAGAGTTGTGGAAGAACAGCATAACCTATACTTACTGCACATGCAACAGCGCGATAATGCTGAACACGTTGATGGAGGAGGCGGGAGAACTATCTAGATATATATCGTTTTTCAGGCAGGCTGTAAAGAGAGATACGTACTGCAAAGGACAAGCTACATCAAGGAAAAAAATATAGCACGCAAATATCGGTACCATAATTAGGTTTAGGAGAAGATGGAGATACATTGGGCATACTCTGAGAAAAAATGATTGAATAATCACAAAGCAGGTATTGAATTGGGAACCAGATGGTTCCAAAAAAAGACGCCATATGGAAACCATGAAACGAGCTTTTTTTAGAGGGGCGATAAATATTGGATTCAGTTTCATATAAGAGATTGAACAGATTTAACAGGATAAGGCGGTATGGGAAAATTGTTTGCAGGCCCTTTGTACTGTATAATAGTACGTGATGAATATAAGAATACAATAATACAAGCATTGAATACTGCCAATAACATAATTCATAAAAACATTTGAAATTGAAGTGAGAGTTTCTCGACCGAGATTGATTGATGGTCACGTCATCAATGCACTTCAGTGGTCAACCATATGTGCTCAGATCACTTTCTGCCCACAGTGGAGCATGTGAAGATCTAAGAAGCAGTGCATGAACATCGCAGCGCCGATGAGGGTTACCGATGTTATTTTAAGGATGGTGAACATTAGTGACGGCTAGTGATCCTTTTTGTTAGTGGGGCCAGACATAACATTTCGGAAAAGACATTAATTTTGGTCTAGCTAGACCACATTTATACTGACCCTAAAATAATAATGCGCTGAAAAAAACATGAAGTATACTAATTAAGGAGGGAAAACGGTAATTTTAGACCGTAACTGATATTTTAGCGTTATATATTCAACTTTCAACGTTAATCAGCATCACGTTAAAAGTTACAATTATGAACAAATAATTTATAAAATAATAAATACACGTTACACATTATTTTTAGTGTGGCCCTGCCCCACTGGTGAAAATATTTAGAAATGTTAATAATTGGTATTAATGATGTTTGAGCGGGCAGACGTTTTCCAGCCAATGCTTATCGATTTGCAATTGCCAAGAGTTCTTTTAGTCCTCAGCTTGAGCACCCCAAACCTGCGTATTATTGTATATTAGGACTAGGAACACAGTCTCAAGTAAATTGAGATCAGAAATCAAAGGAAATATCTCGATTGCTCTACACTAGACGTAATCCCAGCATTCTTTTGAGAGAAATGTGATCGCAGTACCTCGACACCATAAAGACGAATCTTATAGCGAGCGAGGATTTGAAAAGTGATACCTAACCCCCATTTTAAACACCCAGCTTCTATGTTCATTGAAAGCAAAGCTATCATATATACATACACTATTTGCCAAGGTTCACAAAGTTTAGCAGTTTACGGCCAGTGTCGTTTCATAAGTCCCATATTTCTTAAGTGAAGATCTTTTATGATTGCAGCTTTACTTTCCTGGCTAAGATCACAGGTTAAACAGATGTACACATTGTACCTATGATTCCAATGAACGTATCCATGCATGTGTTAACAAAGTGAGGGTCTTTGTGGCAGAGAGGCGACGTGCTCGTCTCTCATTCTAAAGTTACTGGGTTCTTTCCCTCAGTTGAGTGAGCGGGATATTTCCCAGAGATCCTTGAAATCAATGTAGATGAGATCGAGTTCCTAGTCATATCATAGACGGACTATGAAACGTAGGTTTAGTGTTCAAGTTGAACACTTTAAAAAAACAGTGTCAGTTGAAAATCGATGTGTGTAGGCTGCAATGCTGCTGTTCAGACAAAATTCATTAAAAATATGAAAATAAAATTTCTACAGAAATGTTCCCATCTTCGAAATTACATCGGGTCCTAGCCGGTGTTACGGAGTTCGTGAACTGGCGCTGAGATCTTCACAGGATAGACCGAGAGCAAGAAAGAGAGAAAATATACAAGATAAACTTTGAAAAAGAGATCTGTAAGAAAAACTGAGTAAAGGAGCAAGAGATTACCAGCACTATAATTGAGATTTGATTGATAGGATCATTATCATTGCACTTCGGTGAGTAACCATGTGTTCTCCGATCTCTTTATTACACAGGAAGATCTCAGCTGGCGAGCTCCAGCACTGGCGAGGTCTCCGATGTAATTGAAGATGGTGAAGATATTGTGAATTTTAGATTTAATCTTCTCTAATGAATTTTGCCCAGGCAGCAGCTTTCCAGCATTCTCTTCTCGATTTACCACATATACGTGCTTCCAGATTCCTATCTAGACTTGTACGTAAAAGTTCACCAATGACAAGAAGGCAAAGAAAAGGTTACTCTACAAACTTTCAATGTTGTGCGGAGAGTGTAATGACGTATATTAGCATGAAGGAGATTACTCCATATGCCCCTTTTTTCTCACCTCCTCGTAGGTGGAACATGTTATTATATCTAACAGGCGTGGACACCAGCAACAGGTTGGGACATTTACGCATCACAGAATTAATGACTATGTTCAGATATCTTACGCGGAATACTTTCTGTCATTGTAGATTATCACTGGCTTTATGGAGACGGTACGTCTCTGTTTGGATTTCTGAGCATGGAAAACGTATCGCAGAAGATGAAGAAGATGAAGAAGAGGGAGGAGAAGGTGAAGAAGAATGACGTTATATTACTATTTGAACTTCTTGGCAAGGAAAATTTATCGCAGAAAAAGATAAAGAAAGTGAAGAAGAAAAAAGGAGGGGAGGAGGAGAAGATGAAGAAGAAGATGAAGAAGAAAAAGAAGATGAAGAAGAAGAAGAAAGGCGTTGTGTTACTATTTGAGTTTCTGAGCAAAGAGAAAATTTATTGCAGAAGAAGAAGATGAAAAAGAAGAATAAAGACGTTATGTTTCTGGTTGGACTTTTGAGTAAGGTAAACTTATCACAGAAGATGAAGACGAAGATGAGCAAGAAGAAAAAGAAGATGATGGAGAAGAAAAAAAAGAAAAAGAAGACAGATATTTCTGTTTGAACTTCTGAGTAAGGTAAACTTATCACAGAAGATGAAGACGAAGATGAGCAAGAAGAAGAAGATGATGATGGAGAAGAAAAAAAAGAAAAAGAAGACAGATATTTCTGTTTGAACTTCTGAGTAAGGTAAACTTATCACAGAAGATAGACAGAAGATGAGCAAGAAGAAAAAAGATGATGAGAAGAAAAAAAGAAGAGAGATATTTCTGTTGAACTTCTGAGTAAGGTAAACTATGCAGAACAAAAAAGAAGAAGATGAGAAGAAGAAGATGAGAAGAAGAGATATTTCTGTTTGAACTTCTGAGTAAGGTAAACTTATCGCAGAACAAGAAGAAGTAAAGAAGATGGAGAAGAAGAAGAAGAAAGATATTTCTGTTTGAACTTCTGAGTAAGGTAAACTTATCGCAAAAGGTGAAGAAGAAGATGAGGAAGAAGAAGATGATGGAGAAGAAGAATATGATAGAGAAGATGATAGAGAAGAAGAAGATGATGGAGAAGAAGAAAAGAAGAAGAAGAAGAAAGATATTTCTGTTTGAACTTCTGAGTAAGGTAAACTTATCACAGAACAAGAAGAAGGAAAAGATAAAGGAGAAGTAGATGGAGAAGAAGAAAACGAAGAAAGAAATGTAATTATTGTATTTTAACAGATCACAAAATTAAAACAGCACGGCACATAATGATACCTAAACTAAACACTTGTAAAACAATTTCTAATACTCGTAACACAAGCACTATATATACTCACTAGTCGTTCTGTGTATTTCTATATCATTTCTCCACCAAACACAGTGATTCTACGACAGACCAGATCAACAATAAAATTGCAATCCCTAAGTTAATGTATATTTTGCCTGAATGTAACTGCAATAGAACAAGTAAACTATGCCAGGCGGTAAGAAAGTCGTAACTTCAGACGAAAGCTCACTTAATATTGACTTTAACTACTCGTTTCTCTTCTGCACAACAGACGGCGATTTTTTAAGGGTATCAAATCTAAAAAGAATTTTCTGTCAAAAAATTATTTCATTGAGCGCACGGATAAATGCAAATATTAGGGAAATAAAATAACTTGAAATGTGTGTTCGGGTGCTCATTTCTACACAATTTTTTCGTTTATTTTGTTAGTTATAAATCTACATTCTTGCATATAATCGGATTCCTGTTTAAGTAGACCTTATATCGAATGTAAAAATATTTTTTTAACGCCAATAGCATGCGTATTCTTCTTCAGCGATCGTTGGTTTACTGGGCAGTCAGTTTCAGGTCTGTCAGGTTTCCCCAAAGCTTAGTTTTCAGGTCGACTGGGTGTGGTCACATGTTGCTTCTCAGCTCACCCAGGAGAGGACAGTCTTGCAGGATATGCCCCGGTGTCTGTTTCGCCTGTTGACATTAGCAAAGAGCTGATTGACTTGTCTATATAAGTGTTTGTTGAGTCTGCAGTGTTCGGTACGTAGACGAAATATAATGACCTGGTCTGTTCTGCTTAGGTCTTTGATGAAGTCTTTTCCATAATCATATTCAGTGTTTGTCTTCCAGCCTACTGCAGATTTTATTTGTATGAAGATTTTGGGAACAATTAATATCAGCAACATAGGAATACAATTAGCGGACCGAAACAAAACGATATGTTCCCGATGAACCATCAAATAAAGGTTAGTTTATTACACAGAACCTTCAATCGTCTATTTCCTGGAATTGCAGAACTTAACAAGGATTTTTGTTAGTTTTCTGATTTAATTATTCATTCGCCCGCTTGTTGCCGAACCCCTCACGGGGCGCAAAGAAGAGTAACACGCGACCTACAAGGCATGTTGTAAAAGGCGAGGCGACTGATATATGACCTAGGAAGCTACCCGTAAATAAAAAGCATCGCAGAAATTGGATGTGCTGGCCAACTTGTAAGTGCATAACACATACAAATCTCAAAGAGTGATTAACAAATGGTCGATATGGAATGTGCTGGCCAACTTGTAAGTGCATAACACATACAAATCTCAAAGAGTGATTAACAAATGGTCGATATGGGATGTGCTGGCCAACTTGTAAGTGCATAACACATACAAATCTCAAAGAGTGATTAACAAATGGTCGATATGGGATGTGCTGGCCAACTTGTAAGTGCATAACACATACAAATCTCAAAGAGTGATTAACAAATGGTCGATATGGGATGTGCTGGCCAACTTGTAAGTGCATAACACATACAAATCTCAAAGAGTGATTAACAAATGGTCGATATGGGATGTGCTGGCCAACTTGTAAGTGCATAACACATACAAATCTCAAAGAGTGATTAACAAATGGTCGATATGGGATGTGCTGGCCAACTTGTAAGTGCATAACACATACAAATCTCAAAGAGTGATTAACAAATGGTCGATATTGGATGTGCTGGCCAACTTGTAAGTGCATAACTGAAGTAGGTGCCCCTGTTTTCTTAAGCCCTAATTGAAGTAGGTGCCCCTGTTTTCTTAAGCCCTAATTTAAAGGGTGCCCATTGTCCTTGGCCCTTATTTAAAGTGGTAAGATTGGTTGTTGTTAATTTGTTATAGTTTGATCCTTCTTCTTCCTCATTTCCCACATTTGGCGAATTGGATTGTTTGTTTACTTGAAGGTTCTGCTCTATTTCCTATGTTGTACTTCTGCCTTTAGTTTCAATTTCCTAGTGTACTTCTTTCCTTAGTTTCTGACCTCTCGTGTTCCGACTTCTCTGATTCCCAATTATTTATTTGGTTTCTCTCCTCTGAGTTAGTTCCTTATTCCTGATTCCTCTCCAGTATGCTCATTCATTTACGATGTATATATATATATATATATATATATATATATATAAAAGCAGTAGTATATTCATATTTGAGTCGTGGTTGTGATAGATGTTATTCTTAGATAATAGTGGTTCCTTTCTCACTCAGGGCATTCATTCATAAATGCGATATATTTAACGACCATGTAGAATTTGTATAGGCAAGTTTATTGGATGTCATAAGTACATCTCTGGACAATTCATGAAAAGACGTCCATGCACGATCAATGCCTATTGTTGTCTCTTATGTTTTCTAGCAACCGTTACTACATCGTCACTATTTTACTACACAGAAGCGTCATGTCTCGTAGTTATGTGTTGCACTTCTGCTTAGAGAGTGCAACACATAGTCTCAACTATTAAATATCTAATTATACTACACTAACTATATGGCTAACTGTCCATTCCTCCGCTGCCATCTGGGGAACTATGACATAACACATACAAATCTCAAAGAGTGATTAACAAATGGTCGATATGGGATGTGCTGGCCAACTTGTAAGTGCATAACACATACAAATCTCAAAGAGTGATTAACAAATGGTCGATATTGGATGTGCTGGCCAACTTGTAAGTGCATAACACATACAAATCTCAAAGAGTGATTAACAAATGGTCGATATGGGATGTGCTGGCCAACTTGTAAGTGCATAACACATACAAATCTCAAAGAGTGATTAACAAGTGGTCGATATGGGATGTGCTGGCCAACTTGTAAGTGCATAACACATACAAATCTCAAAGAGTGATTAACAAGTGGTCGATATGGGATGTGCTGGCCAACTTGTAAGTGCATAACACATACAAATCTCAAAGAGTGATTAACAAGTGGTCGATATGGGATGTGCTGGCCAACTTGTAAGTGCATAACACATACAAATCTCAAAGAGTGATTAACAAATGGTCGATATGGGATGTGCTGGCCAACTTGTAAGTGCATAACACATACAAATCTCAAAGAGTGATTAACAAATGGTCGATATGGGATGTGCTGGCCAACTTGTAAGTGCATAACACATACAAATCTCAAAGAGTGATTAACAAATGGTCGATATGGGATGTGCTGGCCAACTTGTAAGTGCATAACACATACAAATCTCAAAGAGTGATTAACAAATGGTCGATATGGGATGTGCTGGCCAACTTGTAAGTGCATAACACATACAAATCTCAAAGAGTGATTAACAAGTGGTCGATATGGGATGTGCTGGCCAACTTGTAAGTGCATAACACATACAAATCTCAAAGAGTGATTAACAAGTGGTCGATATGGGATGTGCTGGCCAACTTGTAAGTGCATAACACATACAAATCTCAAAGAGTGATTAACAAGTGGTCGATATGGGATGTGCTGGCCAACTTGTAAGTGCATAACACATACAAATCTCAAAAAGAGTGATTAACAAGTGATCGATATGGGATGTGCTGGCCAACTTGTAAGTGCATAACACATACAAATCTCAAAGAGTGATTAACAAATGGTCGATATGGAATGTGCTGGCCAACTTGTAAGTGCATAACACATACAAATCTCAAAGAGTGATTAACAAGTGGTCGATATGGGATGTGCTGGCCAAATTGTAAGTGCATAACACATACAAATCTCAAAGAGTGATTAACAAGTGGTCGATATGGGATGTGCTGGCCAACTTGTGCATAACACATACAAATCTCAAAGAGTGATTAACAAATGGTCGATATGGGATGTGCTGGCCAACTTGTAAGTGCATAACACATACAAATCTCAAAGAGTGATTAACAAATGGTCGATATGGGATGTGCTGGCCAACTTGTAAGTGCATAACACATACAAATCTCAAAGAGTGATTAACAAGTGGTCGATATGGGATGTGCTGGCCAACTTGTAAGTGCATAACACATACAAATCTCAAAGAGTGATTAACAAATGGTCGATATGGGATGTGCTGGCCAACTTGTAAGTGCATAACACATACAAATCTCAAAGAGTGATTAACAAGTGGTCGATATGGGATGTGCTGGCCAACTTGTAAGTGCATAACACATACAAATCTCAAAGAGTGATTAACAAATGGTCGATATGGGATGTGCTGGCCAACTTGTAAGTGCATAACACATACAAATCTCAAAGAGTGATTAACAAATGGTCGATATGGAGCGTTCAAAGAAGAAGAAGACTATTCGTTTTGCTTGCTTATGTGATACCATATAAACGTGCTCTTGTCCTCACACGTTAGTTTCTTCATCTTTGCGTTCGTTCTTTACCACCAATTTTAATCACTCTTTGTGATATGTTTGATCTTTGCCAAGAACGTGTATACGTTGCACATTGGTTTGGTAGGCCCTAAACGCATAGACTTCTACAAGTTTAGAACACATGCATCCGATTTCAGCCAAAACTCCTTAGTCGCCTCTTACGACATGCATGGCAGGTAGCAGTGGTATAAGTATCGCCGCAGCCGCCCTCGGTTTTCTCCAGATCTGATCTGAACCGCTCTGATCACCTCAGATTTATAGGCTTCCGTACATCGCAGAACTTTACAAGCAAATGTAGTTTTAAAAAAAAGAAATACGTCGTTACTTCACGAGATACCTTTGGGAATACAGCGTTAGGTCGGTTATGTTTCTTATGTCCAGCGGCACACGATGGGTGATGTGGTCAACATATTTATATATATGCCTACTGTTTTTATATAATTAGTAAACATAAGTTTACCATTAATAAATAATCACATCATTATCACGAGTACACATCGCATTATCATTACTAACATCAGCAGAAATATCAAAAATCAAAGACCAGTTCGAAATTTACCAAAATGATATCGTAAGTATTATAAATTCTAATATAGTTATTATTATTACCTTGCTTTTATCATTTAGGGAACGATTACCAAGAATTTATGAATAAAATTCCAACGCACAGAAACCAGCACTTTTATCCAATGTGTCAATAGTCTGCCGTAAAATCTCTCATTCAGTGTACCAGGTCGGGGGCCTATATACCGAGATTCGCATGACTCGCATTGTTAGAGAACAGACAAAAAACCAGCATGTTGGTTTAACGAAAACTTTAGTAGTAATCAGCGGCGTGGTAGTTTGCCACACAGTCAGTTCAGCAGTTAGGTAGGTATATATGTAATCGGATTTATTAAGAGACAAAATTCATTGAAAGCATAGGCAGTAATGTTGGGTGGGTTTATATGAAAGAGCAAAGTCGGCGTTGCTCCGTAACTTACAGTGCTTACCTGGATTCTCCACAAAGTGTGAGGGGTGTGTTTAATGAGCGAGCCACGGGAACCATCAGTATGCATAATTTTCGGTATCTGTTGGGGAGACTGAGCACCTATGGGTCTGCCCAGAGTGCAATGACGCCTGTTTAGTAACCAATAACCAATAACCAATCCACAAGGAGTAATTATTTTTTTTTTACGTTCGTTATCCTGCACGCCCTGGTATAACCGAACAGACTCGTTCTTAAGTTAAAAAGAGCGTGCCTCGGCTTAAAGAGGTTTTTTCGATCCAGAAGCACTTGAGCTTTTCAGCTCTTCGGCTTGGTGCCGTGGATATCGTAACCCTTCGGTTCGGTGCCACGAACACCGTAAATCTGGGGAATCTGTTACTTTTTCTGCCATCCCGCGTAATTGAACCCGCACACACAGAGGGATAGTCATCCGTAGTCCAACGCGCTACGAACATGCTGGGCAGACGGGCAAAGAGGCTTTAAAGTCCCAACATAACAAACAAGTAATTGATCAGTGACAGTGAGATGGATATACGAGCCAGTGGACAGTTGTTTAATTAATTAATTGATTGATTGAACCATCATTATTGCACTTCGGTGATTAACCATATTTGCTTCGATCTCTTTCTTACACTGGTAGATCTCAGCGACAGTAGACGAACTCCGTAGCACCGGCGAGGGTCCCCGATGTAATTTAGAAGATGATGAACGCGTTCTGTAAGAATTTTATTCATTAATCTTTCTAATGGATTTTGACCGGGCAGAGGAATTCCAACCTGCTCTAATCGATTTTGAACTGTCAATGGTACTTTTACGTGCTCAACTTGAACACCGGACCGACGTTTTATCGTCCGTCTCCGATAGGACGAGGAACTCGATCTCACCTACACTGAGATCAGTGGTCTCCAGAAAAATATCCCTATGGCTGCACGAGGGAGCGAACCTAGTACCTTAGGAACTTGAGGCGAGCACCTTACCTCTACGCTACAGACCCACAGAAACCTCTTCGACCAAAGATACTGCGTTAGTACTCTGACACCGCAAACTAAAAGAACCGAACACACATTGTCGCCGATTCGATACTGTTTTTTTTTGGTAAGGTAATGAGGTGAGTTGGGCGAAAATGTGGATGAATAGAACAACTCATGAAATGTGCTTTCTAGAACAAAATAAAAGGAAATGATGATGAAGAAGAAGAAGAGAAGACCGCAGATAAAAAAATATATAGATACAGAGTTTAGATACTGACCGAATTGTGTTGTCGTTTTATGCATCAAAACTGACCATTTTTTTTTTCGGCCGAAATTGGTATTGTCAGTTTTGTTTCTGTTTACTTTTCGGCAAAAATCAAGATCCTGTTTTTTAAACAAGACTGAAGCCCGCGTGCCCAGCGTGTTCGTAGCGCGTTGGACTGTGGTTGACTAGCCCTCTGTGTGTACGGGTTCAATTCCGTGGGCAGGCAGAAAAAGCCACAGATTCCCCAGATTCACGGTGTTCGTGGCACCGAACCGAAGGGTTACGATGTTCATGGCACCGAGCCGAAGAGCTGAAAGCTCAAGTGCTTCTGGATCGGAAAAAAAAAAAAAGACTGAACGTTTATGTTCTCGCTCTGTCTATATGTACACACTTCCTCATTGAGAAATGATATTGCTGTCAAGTTGATGTGAAACAAGAGTACTAGATTTCAGAAGAATGCTTATAAAATTGATTTACTGCCGGTTTAATACCTGTTTAATATCAGTGCATTCAGTGGCGGCTCGCGATCATTTTTGTTGGTGGGGCCAGACACAAATTTTAGGAAAAATCATGGTTTGGGGTTGTTATGTTTTAATTTTTAAAATAATAAATACACGTTACACATTATTTTTGGTGGGGCCTAGCCCCATTGGCCTTTAATGACGAGCCGCCACTGAGTGCATTTAATTTCGATTTTGTGTTCAACCGAAATTGACTGTACGGTTTCGATTTCGTTTTCTGCCGAAACCAAAACGTAAAAATGTCGTCATCGATCTTTGGTCATGACCCTGGGATCCATATTTATATCGTAGCAACTAGATACTTATTTATATATGTGTATGTGTGTGTATGTGCGTGTGTGTGCGTGTGTGTGTGCGTGTGTGTGTGTATGTGAATCTACGTCTTTACAGCTGTTTCTTCCAGTGTAATGTAGCAACAAATTAAAAGAGAATAGGAATGGCCAAGGATAATTTCAATAGTATGAGAAAGTTACTGACATCCAAACAAATTGCAAACAGGCTAAAAATGAGAATGGTCAAATGCTATATATATCCTATATTAATGTATGTATAGTGGGATGCAAAGGGTTCAAGAAAGAGAGGTCGACCTAAAGAGACTCTGAAACGAACTTCGCTGAGAGAGGCATGAAATATCGGTCTCAGTTCCATGGAGGAGATTGAGCAAGTTGCCCAGGATAGAGCGGTATGGAGAAATTACTTGCACGCCCTATGTAACGTATAACGGTACGAGAGGAATTATTATAATGTATGGCTCGTAAACAAGGACAATATACAAGCAGTTAGAAGACAGAATTGATGCATTTGAGATGTGGATATATAGAAGAATAGGCAGTGTTTCATGGACAGAAAAACAGAGAAATAAACAAGTTTTAGAAAAACTAGGCATGAAGAAACAATTATTAAGAGAAATAAAATTCAGACACGTAAAGTATTGTGGGCACATAAAGAGACATGACACCATGATAAAATCTTTACTATAGGGTAAAATTGAGGGAGGGGAGAGAGCAAGAGAAAGACCGAGAGATAAGTGGGAGGGAAACTTTAAGAAATGAACAGGTTACAGTCTGGCAGTGTGCAACACCAAGGCGAAAGACAGAGAATGCTGGAGATTCATTGCAGTCAACCTTCGATGTGGAGACGGCACCTGATGATGAATGTAGCAACCTGGCGTGAACTTTAACCTAACCTGAGCTCTCTTTCTGTAGTTTTTCTCTAATTAGTTGGTTAAACTTGCCGGGAGCAAAGACATCTTGTAGACATACCTCCCTGAATCGATATTACAATCAAGTCTTTTCGCCACACAAAATGTAAAAAACACGAATCTCATATTAGACGGAGATAATTAAAAATAAATCTGCCTTACTAATCCCAGAATTAATGTTTAATTTGATCCTCCCTTGTTGTGAAGGTACTTGCTAAATAGTTAGAATTTTTACAGCATTAGTTCTACTCAAATGATCACAACTGGAAAAAAAAATGTGCATGCATGAATGTACATTTGTGGGTGTCGTCGTAGAAAATTGAACCAACTAGACGAGCAAGTTCAGTCGCAAAACATGTGATCCCTACCTTCAGCAACGAGAACGCATTTCTCGTAACTGATGACGTAGGAGTTAAATAATTTGGTGTGTTTGGCACTTGTCACATTTAATAACACTCTGTCAGACATGATCAAATAATCAATTTATGAAAAACTGGATATCTTTAAGTAACGTTGAATAAAGCACGTTCTGTTTGATTGATTGATTACAGAGAAAATCTGCAACACTGGATATGATTATGGAAAAGACTCCCTCAAAGACCTAAGCAGAACATAACAGGTTATTATATTTCAACTACGCACAAACACTTATATAGACAAGGAATAAGTCAAACAGCTCTCTGCCAGTGTCAGCAGGCGGAACAGACACCGGAGCATATCCTGCAAGACTGTCCTCTCCTGGGTGAGCTGAGAAGCAACATGTGGCCACACCCAGTCGACCTGAAAACTACGCTTTGGGGAAACCTGACAGACCTGAAGCTGAGAGCCCAGTTTATGGTCCAAAGTAAATTAAGCGCATGACCAGAGATCGCTGAAGACGATTGATTGATTGTGCCATCATCATTATTGCGCTTCGGTGAGTAGCCACGCGTGCTCCGATCTCTTTCTTTCTCAGTGACAGTGCACGAACTTCGTAGAACGTGCGAGGGTCCCAGGTATAATTTAGAAAATGGTCAAAATATTTTGTAAGTATTTTGTTAAATCTATCCAAAGAATTTTGCCCGGGCACCGGTTTTCCAGCCTGCCCTTCTCGATTTTGAACTGCCAATATTTCTTTTACGGGCTCAACTTAAATACAGGACTACATTTTATCGTCCGTCCGTCCGAAATAAATGCGGCCGACGAGATGTTGACCACATTACCCATAATGTGTCGTAGGGAAAAGAAATATATGTGTCTAACACAGTATTCACCAATATATCTTGTGGTATGAAAACGAGTTATTTTACTTTTACAAAAATAATAATGGTAGATTCCAATATATTTGACAAACAAAAATCTAAACGAAATTCATGTTTGTGTGATTGAAAAAAAAGAAGTGGAAAACTAAATTTGTCTCGTGCGTTAGATAATCAAAGAGATGTTGATCCGATTTTTAAAATGATATTCCCATTCACACATGGTGCAACTACATTTTCCTCGTTTACCTCTGCGCATGCTCAATGACATAGTAAATTGGCTGACTGAACACGCTATGAAAGGTAGGCATACCTTGTTTCACCAACTTAAATTAACTAACTCATAACTCGGTAAGTAAGGCACATAACAAGTTTAAGATGGATGCATTCACCTTTAAATTCCTGCACTGCTGTCCAAATTTCATGGTTCAAGAGTTTGATGTTCTCAAGTATTTTCTGTGGCACACACGCAATCAGTTTTATAAGTCAGATATGAGTGTACTTTATAAGCGTAAAAACGCTCGTATTGCTAGGCGATTGATGTCGTAAGGACTAGGGTAAGTGGTTCGAGTCCCGTGTTTGTCTATTTGTTTTTTCGGAAGCTCTTAATACCTGTACCATGTTTATTTGTTGATCATGTACTTTATAAGGGAAGTAATACACTTTTCATTCCTAAACAAATTGACAATAGTTATGTTTCCTGTCTCGACTTCATTAATGCCTTTTCATCATCATCATCAAGTAGCTTGACCCTTCAGGAACTTTAGAAAGCAATGTCAAACTACTGAACGTATACGTGGTGTCTAGAAAAATCAACGACTAGTTTACTGTGGTTGATGGCTACGTCCTTTATCATATGCCACGATTTTCATTTTCATCATGTAACTGCCTTGATATCGTCCAAACAAAAGCATTTATGTAGGTCACTGATCAATGATACCCGCTGCACACAAAATACTAATGATAGGGGTACGAGAATCAAGTCTGTTTCACAGATGGTTTAATCTGAAAGAACAATTGGCCAGGTGACCACAGATGGAGTCTTGCCGAAAGGAGAACAATGGATTCAGATAGATGGTAGCATAACCAACTTCCACAATGTTCTCATTACTCTCGGAAGAAAATGCAGATTTTGGGAAAATACAAAAGTTGAATTCGAAATTAAACTGCTCATAGCAGATAACATAGACGATGATGTATATGTGGATAGGTCTGTGATTCGTGGTGAGACATATTGATGGGGTTTCCTAGCTAGCGCACATGCTTGGTGGTTGCAGAGCGGAAATGAGCATACAGGACAACTACTTCCAGTATGAAGATGGAGGTTGAGGCTACTGCTGCCATTCAATGACTCTATGAGACTGTTTACTTAGTCTACTATTGTATCCTACATTTCAGAAGGTCCAAAATGGCAGGTTGGGTTATAAGCTAATATCGTCTATCAAGACTTCCAACTTCCAGTAGCTTACGTGGATCTACTGTCCTGGACATGTGGGTGTTCATGGCAATTAGAGAACGGCAGGCATGCATCAACAGCACCGATCGTTTGGGTATTGAAAATGGATGGAGTGTGGGGGATATCAATCGGATTCTCTGCTAACGCCCATAGACACTAAAAATGATACTGAATCTATCCAGCGATTAATGGAGTTTGGAATTTTCCCCTTTTCACAAGAAGATCTGGATGCCTGAGGCCAGAATTTTACATGTAGAGGACAGTCGATGCATCATCCATCTACCAACAACAAAGTATTACTAATATGGATTCCAGCACACTAGAGTACTGACGTAAATAATTGATTGATAAGGGAAATGAGCAGTTGACAAAATTGCAAAAGAAGGCACCACAAAGGAACAATTCACTACAGAATCTCACTGAAGAAAGCACCACAAAGGAACAATTCACTACAGAATCTCACTGAAGAAAGCACCACAAAGGAACAATTCACTACAGAATCTCACTGAAGAAAGCACCACAAAGGAACAATTCACTACAGAATCTCACTGAAGAAAGCATCACAAAGGAACAATTCACTACAGAATCTCACTGAAGAAGGCATCACAAAGGAACAATTCACTACAGAATCTCACTGAAGAAAGCACCACAAAGGAACAATTCACTACAGAATCTCACTGAAGAAAGCATCACAAAGGAACAATTCACTACAGAATCTCACTGAAGAAAGCATCACAAAGGAACAATTCACTACAGAATCTCACTGAAGAAGGCATCACAAAGGAACAATTCACTACAGAATCTCACTGAAGAAAGCACCACAAAGGAACAATTCACTACAGAATCTCACTGAAGAAAGCACCACAAAGGAACAATTCACTACAGAATCTCACTGAAGAAGGCACCACAAAGGAACAATTCACTACAGAATCTCACTGAAGAAAGCACCACAAAGGAACAATTCACTACAGAATCTCACTGAAGAAAGCATCACAAAGGAACAATTCACTACAGAATCTCACTGAAGAAAGCACCACAAAGGAACAATTCACTACAGAATCTCACTGAAGAAGGCACCAAAAAGGAACAATTCACTACAGAATCTCACTGAAGAAAGCATCACAAAGGAACAATTCACTACAGAATCTCACTGAAGAAAGCATCACAAAGGAACAATTCACTACAGTGAATCTCACCAAAAAAAGCATCACAAAGGAACATTCACTACAGAATCTACTGAAGAAACAACATCATAAGGAACAATTCACTACAGAATCTCACTGAAGAAAGCATCACAAAGGAACAATTCACTACAGAATCTCACTGAAGAAAGCATCACAAAGGAACAATTCACTACAGAATCTCACTGAAGAAAGCAAAAACACTTATCAAAGGGAAATACAAATGTAAATGGGGTCACAGAACAGGCAGCAATTACCCACGAGACTACATCATAAAATTAGACAGAACCCAGGCCGAAATTTTCGGATGCATCTGCTCTACACGTGTAGCGGTGTGTATACATACAGCGTATTCACAAAATAGATGAGACTGCAGTAAAACTATTTGATTGGCAAAAACGTAATCACAAAGTACTGTAGTTTTACAAATTACAAAAACAATTACAAAATACAGCAACGTTTGCTTGTAGAGCAACAAGGCTTGTCGTGACTCTTTGCCATTCTCGCAGCTCTTGCGCCTTCGTAGGGAGGAGGATGATTTTCTTGAGAGAGCTCGCGAGATGCTTGATTTCTTTCGCAGGCGCCTATACCCGGAGAAGGTGCTTGTATCGGCTATGCACCGAGTTCAGAAAATCGCTCGCCAGCAGGCCCTTACCAGCCAGCATAGAACTACTTTTTTTTTCTTTCTTTTTCTTTCGTCCGCTTTCAACTCAGACGAAGTTCCATCTCTGAAACTGATTTTTGCGTGAAAATCTGGTTTTTTTCCAATTTCTAACAATGGCAGCAGCGTGCACATTGTAAATTACTTTACACTGGCAGCCGTGTGCTCAATGTACTCGTAATTAGTATTCCTCGCCATACAGGCAGATTTTCTCCGACTTCAGAGGTACTCACGTTATCGTCCTGAGTAAGACCAGGGGACTCGAACAAATGCCGGACAGTAGTAACCCGAGCTATGAGGCGTCTCACAGCTAGCAGGCCGAGCTACTATCAACTACTCTAGGCAGTCCCCCCATAGAACTACTAACTCTGACAGAGTAAAACATATCTTAACTTTCCACCCCATAGTTCACTGGTGAAATGTTTTATTCCGTCATCTGTCTATCCTTAAGTCAGATCCTGAGACCCGTTCTGTCTTCCCCAACTATCCTTTGGTGGTTTACAGACGGGACAGAAGTCTTAAGGATATTTTGGTACACAGTCGCCTTAAGTTCAATCTCCGACTCATTTTGGCACTGTCCAGTGTGGCCGTCAGCGTTGCAACACGTGTGCTTATGTAATACAGACGCGTACTGTATCTTTTCCTTTAGCCACGTTTGTTATTGACGATGGTTTCACATGTGAGTCCCGTAATCTTATCTATGCCATTATCTGTAATCGGTGTAACAAGGCTTATATCGGCGAGACAGGCAAGATGCTCAGTGACCGATTCGCCCAACACTTGCGCGACATATGCCAATGCTCTGTGACCCCTGTAGCCATCCATTTCAATGATACTGGCCATTTAGGAGCTCACGATGTCCAGATCACAGCCATCCGATCACGTTCCTCGGATGATCGCAGTCGATTTGCTCTGGAGAATAGGTTGATTTCGTTGTATAGTAACCTTGCGACCACGTGGGCTCAACGTATTACATTCCTATGCTTCTTAGTACTTTCTCTTCTCATGCCTTGTAATCTATATGGGCATATGTTGCATGTATTCAAGTGATATATTTACTAGATTTTTCATTGTTTCTTTTCCTTTCTATTTCTAGTTTTTATGTGTGTTTTTGTGTTATATTTATTTCCTTATTCGTTTTTATTCCCAGATTTTCATTAGAAACGTTGGTATGTAGTCGTCCATATGTTTTTTTTTAATTTGTCACTCCTGTTGTTCGTTTGCTTGATAAAGCCTTGTTGGTCGAAACGTTGCTGTATTTTGTCATTCTTTTTGTAATTTGTAAAATAAAAGTACTTTCTGATTACGTGTTTATACATACAGAGGCGCAACGTACAGTGGATCTTGGCTAAGGCCAAACCAATCACAAAGAGTGATTAAACTGTTTGTAAGAACGTCTGATATTTTCACATGCCAAAATGGACCCCTGAGTCTTAAACACATTCTACTAACATGCCCTCTCTTTAATGATCCGAAGACGCATACTTGGTTTCATGAGACTAACTTGAAAGAGAAATTGTGGGGCACCTGCGAGGACCTCCTACTGACAACTGGATTCATGGAAGCATCCCATCTCACTGTTTATATCTCTGAACATAGGAAACTTATCACAGAAGAAGTATACCAAAACCAAAGGTATACATGTTTGTATCAAAAGCATGATAATGAAGCAGAAGACATAGAAAAATTCAAAAGTAAGACTTCTGAGAACATGCATATTCCCTGTGGCAACATATGAATGTGAATCATGGGCCATAACAAAACAAAAGAGAATAAAATTTAAGCTTTTGAAAAAGGTCTTACAAAAAAGTTCTTAGAACATCCTGGACAGAGAAGAAAAAAAATCAGACATCCTAGAAGATCTGTACATCAAGGAGCATTGGCTCATAAATCACATCATGTCCCAGAGAATGAAATACTTTTGCCATTAAACGACACTGTGGTTTGGAGAAAACGTTAATCGAAGGCATGGTTCCTGTAGTACGAGGTAAGGGATAATCAGGATGAAGGTGGCAGCAGGATATCGTTCTTGAACATGACGCTGGAAGAGTCGGGAAAACTTGTAAGAGATGGAGAGTTTCCAGGCTGTGATGAAAGCGACGTTCCGCAAAGGACATACTACTACTTGAACTTCAACAGTTAAAAATAATTAATAATATGAGCATGAAACTTTGCTGTAGTGCTTTTTTAACAATAACATTGTCCCTTAAAATGTCATACAAAAATGATTGTTCAACAATTAGTATTTTATTTATATGAAGAACTGATGTCTACATAATGGGAAGATGCAACATTTATGAGGAACTAGTTACATAAATAATTTGTACAACAACAAGGAAACAATTAAAATATCAACATGGTAAGTAGATGTGTATAATATTTCAAAGATCAAGGGAAAAAAACATGAAATACATTAACAGATGCATTTGTCTACGACGGGCATATCTACTTTTTTGTTTAATTTTTAAACATAGATGTTATTGTGGAAATGAGAGCAAGCTTCAAATCAGTTTCTTTCAATTCTGAATGTGTTCTTTCTTCCAAATGTCATTTACGCTGAGGCCTGTCTATTCTGTTACGTTGTCAAACAATTTATTTGTCTTCCTACGGTTTTCACGTTTTAACAAGGCTGAAAGATGGTCACGTCTTTGTACCAACACATTATTTTCTTTTTATAAAAGACAATAGCTTCTTATCCTGCTGTTGCAATATGTCATTACAATTCAACCCTACCTCTGTGCTGTGCAGGTTTGAAACTGTGTTAATGAGGGCACACTCTAGAGAAGTACTGACTTCATGGGGATATGGACATTTTCATGTTCATAACTTATTCAAATTGGAAGGTAGTACTCAAAAATTGAGGAAGACAGCTCATCTAGAGGAGGGAAAAACTATACAAAACCTTCACAGATGAAGCTCACAACCAGACAGGGTGCTCAACTAATGGCAGTATTTACCACCAAGAAAATGATCTGTCGATAATCATAAATATGGAAGTCAAAATTAAATGTACATGGAAGGGATCAACTTTATGCTTGTGTGAATCCCAGAGTTAGATCACTAACAAAGATTAAAGTAGTACATCTTGGAAAACAGGCAATGCTGAATTTTATTTTTTGTCCAACACGCTCTTAGGGGTTGAGCAACCGCACCAGTCCTATTCTATGTTTCCCTTTGTAGTGGTACATAGCATTGCACACTAAATTATAGGGATCTCTGTTGCGTAGAGTTTAGGTGCTCATCTCTCATGCCAAAGGTACCAGGTTTGTTCCTCGTGAAGCCATCTGAATATTTTTCCAGAGATCCCTGATCTCAGTGTAGGTGAGATCGGGTTTCTTGTCCTATTGGAGACGGACAATAAAAACATAGGTCCCATGTTCAATTTGAGCACTAAAAGAACCCTTGGCAACTCAAGATCGAGAAGAGCAGTCTGGAAAGCTGCCACCTGAGCAAAATTCATTAGAAAAGATTAAAATAAAATTCCTACAAAAATATCTTCACCATCTTCAAAACTACATTGGGACTCTTGCCGGTGCTACAGAGTTCATGCACTGCAGCTGAGATCTTCATGTGTAAAAAAGAGATCAGAGCACATATGGTTACTCACCGAAGTGCAATGATAACGGTCCTATTAAATTAAAGTAAGGTAAAATAACCTGAACTTCAAACTTAATTCCATCTACTATCTGACAGACTGTGCACAGAACTAACAAAAATGAATTTCAGAAAGGCATCTGCTGAGATGCAACTCTAGCAAATGTGATTATTTCTTGGAGAGCCTAGTAAGTAAGAGTAAAGGATCTATTTCCATAACATCTGGAATGTTAGGGAATAAAGGTTCAAGCCTGCATCATTCTTTAACCAAAGGCACATGATGGGGTCAACATCACACTTGCCGTAGTTGACTTTCTAAAGCTGTTCTAGTACCCAATTGAGGCTGAGTCAACCTGAGAGGAGCTTGTGATCTGAAAATAATCCATGCGAATGCACTACCCCTGAGCCATTGCAGCCTCACCAGAAAGTCCAGTAACCAATCATATATGTGAATGCCCCCTCTCTTTCAATTTATCTGAGAACCAGAAATGAAGATCTTCTAGGTATATGCAGAAACAGAGGGTCCTTATGGCGATGTAGTTAAAACATTTGCATGCCGCTATATAGGTTGTGGGTCCGAATCCAGACAGAGTCACAGGTGTATTTTTTTCATGAGATCTCTATTATTGCTGCTGGAGCTACAGAGTTTGTACTTTGTGCAACACTTTCGATGTGTCATTTATGCCGACAGAAACGGAGCCGTATGGGGAAACCGGAGAAAATGAAGTCAATCCTTCGCTTTTAGACCATTTATTTATGCACGGAAACAAGTTGAAGCACCAAAAGAAGATCATAGCGCTCCTAACTCCATATCAGTATGCTATGAAATGTCTATAAAGCAACAACTAAAAACCTGGATTTACACAACACCTGATCTGAAGGTAAGTCTATGCCTGATTGTCAGGATCAGACAGCTTTCTTCATAAGGTAAGTAGCATAAAATTAGTAATCTGCTGATTAACCATACCCTTACAAATCAACTCTATCTTCAAGAAGTGCAAGTTGGAACTGTGTCTGTGAGGGTACAGGGCAGTGCTTCCAGGAATAATGGAGATAATTACATTCTGGGCGTCTCTCTTTTTTTGTCCTTCTCTGCTATTTTGCCGTTAGGTGTGGCAGGTTTACCTGATGATCGGTTTCACGGTTTCAAGATAGTGTACGCTCGGTCGCTTGATATGCCGTGGTATTGTGGAGTTTTAGGATGTCTGTAACTCCATCAATCCATGTTTTTCTTGGTCTGCCCCTTTCTCTTGATTATTTCATTTTCAGGTTGTACACTTTTGCAAATGGTGTATTCGGGTTCATTCTTACCAAGTGGTAAAACCATTTGAGTCTGTTTTTCAACGAATCTAATAGCAGGTGTTGTTCCGACTGTTCTGGGATATGCCCAGGATTTCATTCCTGGCATACCCAGGCTTAATAAATGCTATCCAAATGGGTAGAATATCCAAATTGCAATCATCTTAGAAAATGGGAAACTTTAATTTAAAACCTTGGGCAGACTGGAGTTGGAATCACAAAAGAGAAGTAAAGCTCCAAACTCAGCATGCTTGTGGACAATCTTTGGCTAGGTAAAATCTAAGGAAACACTTTCTCACCTAAAGTAAGATGAAGACACTGGGCCAAAAGAGGCTAAATAGTCCAGCAATGCATATTTGCCAAAGTTGAAAACTACAGTGTCATTCATTTACTTCACATTTCAGTCCAGCATAATGCCAAATACAACTGATTTTGGCTGCAAAACAGTAGCTAGCTCCTCAACTCTAGTTCACAGCAACAACAAAAACAAGTGTATCAAAAGAATTTCGAATTTTCCGCAGCCTTTTCAGACCTTATGGTATGAAGTGCCTGTAGCTTCACATTTCTAGGCCCTAGTGTGCAAGAGGTAGAAGGGTAATTTCTTTCCTCACATGTGGAACGTCCAGTGCATAATTGAACCCACAACCTCTTGTGTCCTAGTCGAAAGGCAAACGCTTATGCTATTCCACCCACGCCAAAAGAATACATTGCATAATAAACATTTGTATAAAGGTTTTAAGCCTTACATTTATGCATTGTAATTTCTGTTGATTCACATTTCTATATTTATGTTAACATATTTAAAATGTTCATAGGAATTAACATATAATTTAATTACTAATTTTATGTTTTTTTACACACTGGAATAATCAAATAAATCCACATTTTATAAAACACACTTTAATATGACCCCATGTTTATTGTGTCCTAATTTATGAACCCCAACTATCAAATTATAGCAGGATTTCAATTATCACAGTGTTTTGGGGTTTCAATTATCACATCATATTAAGGTTTTAATTATCACATTATATTAGTTTTAGTTATCACAAGATATTAGGGTTTTAGTTATAACATTATATTAGTCTCAAATATCACATTGTATTAGAGTCTCAATTATCACATTATGTTAGGGTTTCAATTATCACATTATGTTAGAGTTTGAATTATCACGTTAGAGTTTGAATTATCACATCATGTTAGAGTTTCAATTATCACATCATGTTAGAGTTTCAATTATCCCATTATGTTTGAGTCTCAATTATCACATCATGTTAGAGTCTCAACTATCACATTATGTTAGAGTCTCAATTATCACATCATAACAAAGTTTCAATCCTACAATTAACTAACATGGATCACAAATGTTGTCATGAATTTCCTGCATCTTCAAAGTTGAGTTCTACTGCAAAATTCTCTTGGTAAATGTGATGGGTTTTCTTTTTGTGAGGATTGTCTAGTTCATCCCTTGGAATGCATAACCTGAGGAAGATGAAAAATGGTCATTAATTGAAATGGCCACATTAATATATCAACCAAATCTGTAAAATAATGACCACTTAATTAATCTAAGCAAGAGCCTCTATATAAACAGCCAGTGTACAGTTAGAATAAACACAGGTCTATCAGAAAAGTTTTACGTTGGG
This sequence comes from Arion vulgaris, assembly GCA_020796225.1. Classification (NCBI taxonomy): domain Eukaryota; kingdom Metazoa; phylum Mollusca; class Gastropoda; order Stylommatophora; family Arionidae; genus Arion; species Arion vulgaris. The sequence goes on from CM036766.1 coordinate 19,748,999, forward strand.
TCAGGAGTAAAACAAGGATGCGTAATTTCACCGCTGCTGTTCATCACATATATCGATCAAATGTGTAAAATAGTTAACACCAGTGATGGGAACAGCCTTGGGGAACTTTTAAACTTATTGGCTTTTGCAGATGATCAGACAATCATATCAACAACAGAATAACAGATACAAACAAAACATTAGCATACTTCAGTTAATAAACAATCATTTAAACATGAGAATAAACATAGACAAAAACCAAAGTAATGACGTTCGCTAGAGAGGAAAACACTACCTCTCCATCGACAAACATCAATTAAAGCAAGTTAAAGACTTTATCTAACTAGAGAGCATTTTTTGATAAAAATGGAAGGATAACTAACGAAATCAAATATAGAAGAAATAAAACAAATCAAATCATAGGACAAATGGCACCAATTTTTAAATGCAAGCATGTCACTTGAACACTGATGCTCGTCCATCACGGGTGATGATGACCACACAAATTTTCATCCAAGGTAATGTAGTTGCGTTATGTTTGTCTGTGTGTGTAGATGACTAGTGAGCCCGATACAGGCTTGAAATGTTCGTGTACAGTGTGGGCAAGGTATACTTGCACTTGTGGAAGTTTTACTGCCTTTCTGTTTTGACGTCTTTGCTCCATCCGTGCTGTTCCTGAACACTAAAAGAGCATTGTACAACACAATCTTTCTCGCAACATTTTGCTATCAGTGCCAAACCTGGACGCTGACATCAAATTATAGAAGAAAAATAGTCATGACAGATATGAAGTGTCTACACAGAATGCTGGGAGTAACAAGAAGAAACTGGTTTAGAAGTGAAGACATCAGGAAAAAGTGGGTACAACATCAGTACTGAACTTCATCAAGAAACAACAAATTAAATGGTTATGGACACTAAAGCAGATTACCAACAGACAGTGCTCCTCAAAGAGCAATGCTACTCTGATACAGTGGATACAAAGCAAAAAGTTGTCAGTACAAAGGTGGATAATAGAAATAACAGAGGCAGTGAAAAACACTATTTATGCAGTACACCCAAACACTTGTTATAGAAATCTCTTATCCTGACAGTGTGTGGCAAAAAAGATTAGAGAAAAGAAGAAGATTGTATAATCTGGAATTATAATTATTTTCACAGACATTAAAAATGTCAACTCATCATCAGGTGCCGTGTCGACTGGTGTAGGCGATCATGGATCTCCACAAATCTCTATCTTTGGTGTTTGCTATCATCTCAGATGTTGACGCTCCACCGTGCCATGAAGTCAGGCTATCAACAATTTTCTCTCTGTCTTGCTCCGTCTCGTTCTCCTTGATTTTACCAGTTGTTACAATGTGTTCTAAACCTCCTCCTCATCAGTCCGAAAAATGATGACCGCCTCTCTTATATTGATAATAAGTTTTCTCTGGTCTTGATCTCATTCAACACCTCAACATTAGTAATTTTAGCAGTCCATGGGATTCTCATCACTCTTCGGTAAAACCACATCTCTGTGGCCTCTATAGAGATTTTTCGATCTGTTTGTTTATTGCCCATGACTCGCATCCGTATAATAGTATTGGTTCTAAAGTGTCAACTAAAGATATAATTACATTGAAATGTATATGCCTTTATTTTCTAAATTTTATTGGTTCTTTTAGAATGTTCATATATCTCTTAAAATCTATGTGACTTCCAGTAATTATTTGCATCAAATATTTTTTAAATCTGCCCTCGATTCTTGCAAAATAGATGAGACTTTCTCCAAGTGTGCCCATCTATTAAAGAAACATCTTATATGGAAGTCTTATCACATCTACAGAAAACAAGCAGACTTTATAGATAAGTTTTAGCTGCCCAGGAATGAAAACTTGCAGATCTGATTAAAAGAAGAAGTATTAAACAAAATAATACTACAGCAGTATTGGAGTTATAATATTGTATACATTGGTATAAAACTACAGATCCATTGTAAATCATCCCAATTAACATTGCAGGATATAAACATTTTTCAACATTTTCTGTGCCAAGATTTTCCAAACACAATCAGCTGACATTTTATAGACAAAGATTTCAGTTTTCATGACAGACTCCATGCACAGCACTCCAGCATCTATTTTGTGTGATGGTGCTCAAATTCTCTTGTTCACACTGTGTACATAGTTCTTGGTTAGAGATAGCTCTTGACAAGAATGCAGACAAAATCTTTTACAGACAAGTATTTTAGAAAGTGGAAATTTTGGACATATCTTGTTCTGTTATTCTCCATCATTGAGACTGCTTAGACTTAAATGACATATGATGTAAAATCTAGACAGAGAATGCAGAACTGAGGAAACATTATGGACTGTAAAGTGGGTCAGAATACGTCAGTGAACTTCATCCTGAGGATCTGCCATGACCAACTCACATGAACACAGAACAATCCTCATAGATACTTATTTTAAACAAAGATCTTGACAACTCAAAATATAGAAATAAAATATTCTTCTAAATATAAAATTATCAAAAATATAAATATTCGTTTCTTTCCCCCTAATATAGACAGCATTGGTAGTTGCTATACAGACAGCATTGGTAGTTGCTATACAGATAGCATTGGTGGTTGCTAGAAATAAGAAAACATGTTGCCACAAACACATAACAAACCAGTTTGCCTCCACAAATGAAGTGTAAAACCAAAAGTAAAAAGGACACTTGTCATAGCCAATTGGTATTTGTTTCTGAAAAAGAAAAAATGGTTTAAAATTGTAACTATTTATTAGTAATGTTCAAAATACAAAACTCTAAAGGTTTAAGTCACAACAGAAAACAATTCAATTAAAAACATGTTGCTTTAAAAGTTTTAAAAAAATATGCATCTTATTACAGTGGATAATGCATTGTAAAAGAAGAGAAAGCAAATTGACAAAGAACACAGGGAAGGAAGGAACTTCTTACATTGTTTGTCTTGAACATAATCTTGATATCTCCGTGAATGCTGGGACAGTTCTTGAGTTTGATATCTAAAGTATTACTGTAGGAGTTTGTCTGGACCTAGGTAATAAAAAGAATATTTCTGAAATATTTATTATTGGTTACTAAACTGACGTCTTTGCACTCCAAGCAGACCCATAGGTTCTCAGTCTCCTCTAAAAGATATTGAAGAGTATGCATACTGATGGTTTCCATGGCTCGCTGATTAAACACACTCCTCATTCTTCCCCCTCAGGTATCCAGTTCTACTTGTACAACGGGTAACTCCAAACAGCCTAAATTGCTGGATCGATTCAACATCTATTTCAGTGTATTCATCCAACAGGCAATCGTGAAGGACCGAATAACATCCCCCTTATCCGTCTTCAACTCCCCAACAGACGATGCTGTTGATGCTAGCCTGACCACTTTCTCATTACCGCAAACACCCGCATGCCCAGGATAGTAGATCCACGTAAGAGTCTAGAGGTTAGAAACTTCTATAGATGACATCCACTCATACCGAAATAGCTCAAATAAATGTGTGTCAACAGAAATGGTTGACAGTAGGCCCTACTAGAAACAGGAAGTTGTAGACGTTCATGATAGCCTGTGTCAGCCAGCTTGATACAGGATAAAGAAATAGATAATGTGATAGTATTTTCAAAATACTAAAGGCATGCATGTTCAACAAAACACAAAGTTATACAGACAGGTAACTGTAAGATTTTAGAAACAGACAAACCCCACGTTAAAGTAAAGTTTGTGTGGTCTATGTGGCGTAGAGGTTATGTACTCATCTTCCATTCCAAAGGTACTCAGTTCGCTCCTCGTTGAGCCACATGATATTTTCCAGAGATCCCTGACCTCAGTGTAGGTGAGATCAAGTTCCTAGTCCTATCAGAGATAGATGATAAAATGTAGGTCCCGTGTTCAAGTTGAGCACATAAAGGAACCCTTGGCAGTTCAAAATTGAGAAGAGCAGGCTGGAAAGCCACTGCCGGGGCAAAATTTGTTCACTGCCCTGAGATCTTCCTGTGTAAGAAAGCGTAAGAACACATGGTAATTTAACGACGTGCAATGATGATGGTCCTATCAATCTCTCTCTCACGATCGCTCTTCTGCCGCTTTTATCATTCTAATTGTGATATATAAGCAACCAAACATTAAGAACGGATGTACTTGCAAAGCCTTCAGTACCTATTGGAGCTCAGGTGCTTATCCTCCGGCGGCGTGTTCGATTTCAACCAGCATTTACTGGGTTCGCTCTCCGTTAGCCTTTTGCTGTCCACAGCCAAAACCCACAAGGCAGCAGGTTGCTATTTTCTTTCAGGGCAGCGACCCGTAGACGACCTGCCCTCCCGGGATGATGAGCGTCATCTGCCCAGCTATACCCGTCTTGTTATGGACTGCTTGGTTTGCCTACCGTCCAGTTTTGTGTATGGTTTGCTCTGCCAGCCTTTGATTGTCCCTAATCAAACTACAAGGCAGCAGTAGTTACCTTCGAGCGGAAACGCGCACTGGCTTTAACTCTGCTAGGCTTTTCAGTTGTTCTGCACATTTCGGGTGGTCCGCACACCCTCTCGCCTGCCGTACCATGCTCGCCTGTCCCTTGGTGGAGCCCACTATGGCATCGCCATCATGCGTGCTAGCTCTGCACTGGTGCCTGGTCACCATCAGTTTTCACCCTGCTCACATTTTCCGTGCCATGCCATGCTCACCTGCCCAGTGGCGGGCCACTCTTGCATCGCCAGCGTACTTGCTTGCTTTGCGATGGTGCTTGCCTTATCATCACCATCAGTTTCTGCCATGCTCACGTTTGCCTGGGTTGTCTGATTCTGAGGCTTATAATCGTGCCCCATCCCTGTGATAGGGGCCCGAGTTTCGCCCTATGTGGGCCCACATGCAGTTCAACTTGACTCCCATCATACTCATCGGCTCAAGAGAGGGCTCAAGAGAGAGCATGCGCTGGCTCTGAATTTTGCCCAGCGTGGATCAACATCTCTTTGATGGCTTTAAATCGTGCCCCATCCCTGAGATAGGGGCCGAGTTTCTCCTATGTGGGCCCACGTGCAGTTCAACTAGACTCCCAGCATACTCATCAGCTCAAAAGAGAGGTCTCAAGAGAGAGCATGCGCGAGCTCCGAGTTTCGCCCCACGTGGATCCACGTTTATCCTTCCAGTTTTTCCCATCGGCCGGGAGAGACAAGCATTAATAGTCATTCTGTCAGTTCGCTTGTCTGTGTTGCGAGCGGATCCCATCTAGCGTGACTACCTTTGCATCTCTACTTGCCCCAGAGTAGCTCTCCCACGGCACCTGCCCTCTTAGCCAGACCGGAACTACCGTCTGTTACCAGGGTCACCACATGGAGGTGAGGGCAGAGATTTAGCGCCAGCTCACTAATCCTGGTGCGCCGTTGTTTTCTTGCGCCTTTTACCCCGTCCAATCAATCATTCAATCAATCCAGTGGCAACATAAGGATGCAAATAATGGATCACTACACAAACAATCTTATCTTCTTATCTTATCTTAACCACATTTGCCGTGAAGCGTTGTGGGGAGAGTTAGTTTCTATCTTGTGCCAGGTGTGTTGCGCTTGACATTGTCAGTCCATGCTTTCGAAGGGACTCTGAGATGTTATCTATCCATCGTGTTCTTGGCCTGCCTCGTGCTCTGCGCCCTGAGTGTTGATTATTATAGGCACGTGATGGTAGTAAATGTGGTTCCATTCTCATTAAATGGCCAAACCACTTGAATCTTTGCTTCTCGATGTACTGTATGCATGGTATAGTACCAACGATGCTTCTGATATTCTCGTTTCTCACTCTATCTCGCCTTGTAACGTTGACAGCTTTTCGTAGACATCTCATTTCACATGTTGTAATCTTTCTTTCTTGTGTCTTAGTCAGGGCCATGTTTGGCACTGATAGCAGAGAGTTGGAATAAATATGCAGTTTATCAGTTGTCGTTTGACTGCCATGTTAATGCTTGGATGTTTTAATAGTGGTGACAGTTGGTATGTCACTGCATTTGCCTTCTGGCATCTAGTCTCGATTTCTCTGTCCATCTTTCCATCTGCTGGACACAAACAATAAAGAAAGAAACAGAATCGTTTGCAACAAACTGTTACAGTATCATTTCTTAGAACAACCTGGACTCAAGAAGATGAGGAATATATATGTCCAACAGGATCTGAACATTGAGCATCATTTGCTAATAAATAGAATAAATCTAGGTACCTATTGGCATCAAGAGTTCTGAATATGACTGATTGTATTTTCTTACCTGACAGTTTACCTGTACTAAGATTGCAGATAAAGATTAACTAAGCCATCTTGACGGAGTCCATGAACAAGTCACTGCCATCCTCACACCCACACCTGTAGGTGAAGAATAAAAATGAAATAATGAAAATAATACCTTTGTACTGTGTACATTAGACTAGACCTGCAAGTAATTTCTCCAATCGTTCTATCCTGGGCAACTTGCTCAATCTCCTCCATGGAACTGAGACCAATATTTCTTGCCTCTCTCAGCAAAGTTCATTTCAGGGTCTCCTTAGTGTCCTCTTTCTGAACACTGCATCCGCTTCAATGCTGCTTTGATATTCTTTGATCATTTCTCTCGATGTTCAACATATTTACATCTTCGCCTCTCAACATTTTACTAGTAGTTGACCAAAATAAATGAAATGAATATAGGTAAAATATATCAGTAGCAAAGTCAGATGTAGTTAAATTAAGTTTAGGATAGACATAGATTTTTAAAAAGTAACACACCTGGTTTAACAACGATATTTGAGACCTAGGGCTAGGCCCTGTATTTTATTTTACAATAGATAATTGTATGTGTCAGCATCACATTGTGAATGGTCAGCATCACATTGGTATTTGATGTCAGCATCACCAGATGACCTTTTCTTCCCAGTGTTTTTCTGGTATTCAATTTTGAACCTGGTACCACACACCTATATTAGACTAAGATTTTGAACCTGGCACCACACACCTATATTAGACTAAGATTTTGAACCTGGCACCACACACCTATATTAGACTAAGATTTTGAACCTGGCACCACACACCTATATTAGACTAAGATTTTGAACCTGGTACCACACAACAATAAGACAAGAGACCAAGCATGAAAATGTATCAAATTTTATAAGAAAGTGCCGCTGGAACTACATCGGCCACACACTTAGAATGGATGAGAGAAGACTCCCATACCAATCCCTCATATGGACACCAGAGGGAAAAGAAAACGAGGAAGACCAAGAGAGACTCTGCGTAGAACCATCACCAGAGAAGGCTCAACGATGGGCCTAGTAAACATTAAAGACCTAAAACAGATAGCAACGAACCGCGAGACATGGAGAGCTATGACCTCTGCCCTATCGCCCCACAGGCCCAAGAGGAAAGACTAACTAACCACACAACTCATTAGACTAAGATTTTGAACCTGGCACCACACACCTATATTAGACTAAGATTTTGAACCTGGCACCACACCCTATATTAGACTAAGATTTTGAACCTGGACACACACCTATATTAGACTAAGATTTTGAACCTGGCACCACACACCTATATTAGACTAAGATTTTGAACCTGACACCACACACCTATATTAGACTAAGATTTTGAACCTGGTACCACACACCTCATTAGACTAAGATTTTGAACCTGGCACCACACACCTATATTAGACTAAGATTTTGAACCTGGCACGACACACCTATATTAGACTAAGATTTTGAACCTGGCACGACACACCTATATTAGACTAAGATTTTGAACCTGGCACGACACACCTATATTAGACTAAGATTTTGAACCTGGCACCACACACCTATATTAGACTAAGATTTTGAACCTGGCACCACACACCTATATTAGACTAAGATTTTGAACCTGGCACCACACACCTATATTAGACTAAGATTTTGAACCTGGTACCACACACCTCATTAGACTAAGATTTTGAAATTGGTACCACACACCTCATTAGACTAAGATTTTGAACCTGGCACCACACACCTATATTAGACTAAGATTTTGAACCTGGCACCACACACCTATATTAGACTAAGATTTTGAACCTGGCACCACACACCTATATTAGACTAAGATTTTGAACCTGGTACCACACACCCCATTAGACTAATGGTAGATAATTGGTGATGTGGTCAGTATCACACCAGCTGTCTTCCTAATGTTTTTCTAGTGTTCAAGTTTGAACCTGGCATCACACATCTACATTAGACTAAGATTATGAACCTGGCACCACACACCTATATTAGACTAAGATTTTGAACCTGGCACCACACACCCCATTATACTAACGGTAGATAACTGGTGATGTGGTCAGCATCACACCAGCTGCCTTTTCTTCCCAGTGTTTTTTGGTATTCAATTGAGGCTTCGTCTACCTGAGAATTGGTGTGGTTGGAAAAAATGTCCATCCAACTGTAGATTTTGAACATGGGACCACACACCAACAAAGCAAGTGCCATAACCTTTGAACTTTCAATGTTCTCAAGACACACAGATAATATATTGCAACAATATTCACTGACAAAGAAAGTTGATAAGACTCCCGATAGTGAACTTGTGTTGTGGAGATTCTGGGGTTCAAGGCTAGCTTGAGCTAAAAATTCTCTGAGTGCACACTGTATGTGGTTGGACTTCATGAGATCCTGATCTTTACTTGGGATCTAAATGACAAATACCTCTGAAGGCAGAGTACATAAATTTGTACAGACAGGTAACTGTAAGATTTTACAAACAGACATAGCCCACTTTAAAGTACAGTACCACATTATACTGTACCATTGTATCAGATCTCATTAGTCATAGAGAGACCATCAGAACTAACTTGTGCCAAATGACTATGTAAATAACCAAAGACACAAACCTTCTATGGAGAATAGGACAAATGAATACACACCTTGATGAATAATTGAAACACCCAAAAAAATTGTTAACCCTGTCATATGATTCACTCAAGAGCAACATTAATGAGAATCTTTGCAATTCAGTTTTCTAAATAAGATAATCTTCACACATCGGACAAGTCCATACATGATCCATTTTAGAATGCAGCAGCTATCTCTATATTCCTGCGCTCACGGTGTCCAAGTGATGGTTTTTTCATTCGACCACTATGATTTCAGGCATAGTTATGATGTCTAATATGGTGCCTCTAACTGATTTTTGCATGAAGGATCACTGTCCTTATCACCAGTGTCCCTCACCATTCAGGTAAGCCTTACTCTGACTTCAGGGGTACTTGTAATTTAGATCTCCAGGTTAAGAATCAGGGCCTCCTGTATTCTAACTGAGTACAGTGTGCACACTACAATTTTTTTCCAAACAGACCTCAGTTCCAGAATTTCCCCATCACATGATCACTAACACACACTAGGAAGAACTCAAATTTATTACAGAAATTCAACAACACAACCAATGTGATACATTTTGCTCAGAGTTGTAGTCTGAAGTTTCTGACAATACTTAGCAGCAAAAGTTGACAGAAAAGTAAATGTCAGTAAAAGTGAGTGAAAACTAAGAATTAAACAAATGCAAATCTGGCTGAAGATGTGCTTACTTACTGTTGATTCCAGTTATTTTTATGGACACCAAATTCAACACCTTCTTTGGTGGCAGCTGCCGATTATATTCGTTCTTTAGTTTTTCATAGTAGCCTACATACCGGCTCTGAAATTAGGTACATATATTGTGAATTGTTTAGATTTCAAAGCATTAAAAATTGTATACAGGAATTATTTATAGTGCATTCTTGTCTATTTTAATTTTCATGTTTTCTTTCTCTCTCTCTCTCTCTCTCTGTCTTTTAACACGGATTGGAGCATAGACCCTCAACCAACTCACGCCAAGTCTTCCTATCTCTAACTATCTCCTGCAGCTCCCTCCAGCTCTTCTTTAAATTGTTATCTGCCTCCAAATCTCGTCTCATGTATTTTTGGCTCCCTTCTTTCGCTGTCCCTGTGGGTTCCAGGAAAGGACCCTTCTTGTTATATTCCTTTCTCAAATATGTTATATGTTTTCTCAAAGCGTGTTCTATTCAGCAGCAGCATCTTTTTTTAACCTCTTAGTTCACTGGAATCTGTCTTGTTCTCTCCATAAGTTCCTCATTTGTGACCCTATCATACCATCTCAGTCCCTCTACTCTGCGCAGACACCAGTTGATAAATGTTTTTAGTTTATGCGTTATTATTTTAGTAGTTCTCCATGTTTCTGACCATACAGCAGAACTGTTTTAACATTAGAGTTAAATATCTGAATTTTTGTTCTAGATTTGATTTTTTAGAATTCCATGTTTCCCAGTGCAATGAAAGCTCCTTTTTGCCTTCTGTATTCTTATTTTGACATCCCTATCTGTCCAACCGTCTTCATCTATATTGCTATTCTGTTTAAATTAATGTGTAGTCCTGGTTTGCTGCTTCTACTAGTATTTTCTTTTGTGGTCTCTTTTGTCATGTGTCTTTTTATTTGTGCTGCAGAAAATATACAATATAATAAGCAAAATTATAAAACTTGTCACTTTTGTAATCAAATGGTCACTTTTGTAATCAAATGGTCACTGTTTTCATGCTTTTTCTTTCACATCACTATGCAAAGTCGTTTCTGTCTTTTTTTTCTCCAATTCTGTTTTGCCTCACAGCAATAGGATAAAAAGAGATTTCTAGAATGCGCTTTTCTGTGTTTGTACAAACAGGTAACTGTAAGATTTTACAAGCAGAAAAATTCCACTTTAAAGTACCACACCTGAAGTTATACTATAGCATGGTATCATATCTTACTGGTTTTGGGCAGGCTGTTAAATTTGACTTATGTCATATTCTTCATACAAGTTCTATATAAATTTTCAGAAATGTGAAAGGTATTCCAAAAGTACTGTAATAAAGTTCTTATCTTTGTGAACAAATAAGGTAGCTTCTTATGTAAACCTACCTGACTAGGTGTTTCAACTCCTTGAAAAGTAGTTCCTTTGCTGAAATCTGTTCTTCTGTCCGCAAAATATTCAAGACTTTCCTGAAAATTGATAAATAAGACTAATCTATAGAGGGAATAAGAAGAATCTGGCCAAATGGATTAGAGTACGGGCTCCTATTCAGGAGATCCAATTCAATCCTGAGTACGCCCAAGCAGGATTTTTTCTGCTGGGGCATAAAGAAAAATCCTAACCTGAGCAGTTTCATGGTGACTGCACTAGCCCTGTGGCCATTAAATTTCTCAGGCTTATGTTCCTTCCCCTTGTCCTTCCCGCCCTCAAAGTGGTAACACAGGCAGGAAAGACAGGTTTTTTTCCCTTTTTTTTATTGAGGGAATAAATCAAACAAAATGTGGAAATGTTCACAGTTACCATCCTCAGACTATGAATGTCATCATACTAAATGTTTGTAACACTCCAGGGCTCTCTCATGGGTGGCTGAGCAACAGGTAACCCATATGATTATCCTATCAGACTCAATGAAAATGCTTCAAATGATTGAATCTGGAAGTATGCGAGTGGAATGGGTGGATATAATTCAGAGATCACATCTCAAGAAAATGACATGGCTGTACACACCTGGACTTGCTGGAGTTCAGGGTAACAAACATGCTGACTTTCTTGCAAACAATGCCCCAACTCAAGCGGGCAGAAGCATGGACAGAGCCGATATAATCAATGCGGTATGCTCTGATTTTGACCACATATGCATAAACAAGAAATTCAGGTCATCTCTACAAGATGTAAGGTTTAGGAAGCAGATGAGTTCGATCACCATTTGCTGATAAGTAAAATTAAACTGAAGCTTAAGCTATACATAACATCCCATGAACATAGACCAAATATATGTAGGATTCCTCAAGTCAGAAACAAAGGAACAGTTCATGTACAGTCTCTGTGAGTATGAGGTGCTGATGCAATTAGAATAGGTGAGTGGAAGAATGCTGCGCAAGTCAAAATTCAAATGAAACATGCACAGAGGATTTAGGAAAGAAGAGTTTGAATCATAAGGCATGATAATTCAGAACTTCGAGGAAAGAAAAAGAAAAAGAGGAAAGCAGATTTAATGTAGAAATAACTAGAACTGCAAGCCATAGCCAGGAAAGTCCAGTTAGCAAGAAAGGAAGAAACAAATAAATTAGATAAAGACAATAGTTTAGAAAGTCTAGCAGAAGCAGAGTAACTGCAGGAAAAAAAGCTTAGGATCTTTACAATATCACTAGAAAGCTAGCAGGAAAATACAGACCATCAAATGGGTTGATCAAATAGTTGTGAAACTATCACTAATGTTAGAGACCAAATGAAAGATGGATGGAAACTCAAGAACTCTGAACAGACCACACCTACAAACCCCCAGATATCAACGGCAGAAATTGACTTGGACATCAACTGTGAAAACCATCCAGAGGAGATTGTAAAAGCCATTAAACTTTTAAAAAGATGGAAAGCGGCGTCCAGATGGTATTCCAGCGGAGCGTTAAAGCAACATAAACACATCACAGAAATGCTGTATAAATTATTTAGCAGAATCGGAGACCGAAGAAATACCAGCAAACTGAGAGAAGGATCCTGTGAGCTACCAAGAGGGGACCTCAGAGATGTGAAAACTATAGGGGAATAATGCTGTTGTCAGTACCTGGGAAAATACTAGCAGAGTCATCCTGAGAGACTGAGAGATGCCATGATATAAGCTAAGAGATGAACAGGCAGCTTCAACAATAAGATCCTGTGCTGACCAGATAGCCACATTCGTATAATAATAGCAAAGTATTGAATGAAATCCCACTTTATATCGGTTTGTTATAGGAAGGCTTTTGACAGTATTGATAGGGAAACCCTTGGAAATTAATGAGGCATTATGGAATCCCACAGAAAATTATTAACCTAATAAAGCAACATATACAGATATGAAATGTAGAGTTCTTCATGAAGGTAAACTACAATACTTTCGAGATAGAAACAAGAGGTCAGGATGTCTTCTATCACCTTTGGTTTTCTTACTGACAATAGACTGGATTATGAAGACCACAGTAACTAAACCAGAAATGGAATCAATGACTTGACAGAGCAACTAGATGATTTGACTTCGCTGATATATAGCCTTCTGTCACATACACAAAATCAGATGCAGGATAAGCTAAACACATTGAATCAAAGGTCCGAAACTAGGGCTGAACATTCATAAGGAAAGACAAAGATATTGAGAATTAACCAAGCAAATGACAACTCGATCTCCCTGTGGGAAATCCCACTTCAAGAGGTAGAATCATACACATATTTGGGCAGCAACGTAGACAAAGAAGGTGGAACAGATAGAGATGTTAAAATAAGAATACAGAAGGCAAGAGGAGCTTTCATTGCACTGGGAAACATTTGGAAGTCCAAAGAAATCAAATCTAGAACAAAGATTAGGATATTTAACTCTAATGTTAAAGTAGTTCTACTGTATGGGTCCGAAACATGGAGAACAACTAAAACAATAGCGCATAAATTGCAAACATTCATCAACTGGTGTCTGCACAGAATAGAGGGAATAAGATGGTATGATAGGGTCACAAATGAGGAACTTATGGAGAGAACAAGACAGATTCCAGTGAACGAACAGGTTAAAAAAGACGCTGGCGCTGGATAGGACACACTTTGCGAAAACCGGAGGGAATATAACAAGAAGGGTCCTTGCCTGGAACCCGCAGGGACAGCGAAAGAAAAGGAGGCCGAGAAATACATGGAGACGAGATTTGGAGGCGGAGATCAACAATATAAAGAAGAGCTGGAGGAGCTGCAGGAGATAGCTAGAGATAGGAAGACTTGGCATGAGTTTGTTGAGGGCCTATGCCCCAACCCGGGTTAAAAAGGCAAAGAGAGAGAGATGCTCTGATTTATGTTACATGGGCGAGTCTCAGACACTGGAACGAGTTCGAGAATTAGGTATTAAGTTTGGACATGCCAGACAGTGTCATCTTCATGATAGAGAGAGAAGATATAGTGTGGGTCAAACTTAGGCTACCCTACAAAAGATGGCCCCAGACCAAGTATGATGGAGAGGTTTCATTCTAGTCCTATTAATTGATTGATAGGATCATCATCATTGCACTTTGGTGAGTAACCATCTGATCTCTGATCTCTTTCTTACACAGGAAGATCTCAGCGGCAGTGCACAAACTCCAAAACTCCTGCAAAGGTCCTCGATGTAATTTAGAAAGTGAAAATATTTTGTCAGAATTTTTTTTTTTTAATGAATTTGTCCTATAAGTGTCAAGAAAAAGAAAATAGAGGCAATGAAAGCAGAATTTAATGTAGGAAAATATTAGTACATGCAAGTGTGTGGAAGTAGTGTTGAATCTCATATACAAAGAATGAAAGGACTCATTAATGTAACCTTCACTAGGTGCAGATATGTATATAGAATATTAGTTTGTGTAAGTTTTACACGAAACACATTAAAAATGCTGTAGTTTTACAAAGTACAAAAACAATAGCAATACACAGCAACATTTCGACCAATAGGCCTTTATCAATATTTTTGCAATCTATGCACAAAAGCTAACCAGGTACTGGGGTAGTTAACACCACTGTTGTCACATAAAGAGATACTGCTAAAAACTAAAGCAAATCTTATAAGAACAATATTTTGGCCAACACTATGTTACCAGTGTCAATCATGGCCAATAACAGCAGCTAATGAGCGGAAAATCATAACGACAGAGATGAGGTGTCTTAGAAGAGCTGCAGGTGTGACAATAAGAGACAAAATTAGAAATGAAGAAATCAGAAGACTGGATGTGAAACCAGTTATGCAATTCATAAAGAACAACAGATTAAATGATTTGGACATCAGACAAGAATGCCCTGGTATTGTCTACCACAGAGAGCCACACAGAAAAAGTATAACGAGTACAGAGCGAGAGGAAGACCATGCAAAAGATGGAGCGACAACATCAAGAACAACCTTAAGAAAATGAATAACAGTTTACAAAGTGCATTAGAACACACACAAGATCACTACATTCCCCACTCTTCTATAAAGAAGTAAATGGTAGAGGAGAAGAATGCTACATATTTATCATATTATTAGCAGCAGCAAATTAAGCATCATTTATCACCTGAGCACTCTCCAGAAGGCCACTGTCTATTAACCATATACAAATCATTGTTCCTGTCCGACCTTTGCCCCCTTTACAGTGAATTGCTATTACATTTTGTTTGTCTGCTGCCATCCACTCCCGAGCATCTGCTGTAAAGTCTAGCATCTCCCTGAAATAAAATGAATGTCAAAGTTAGTCATTAAATATTAGATAATCATTGACCTGTAAAATATGTTAACCCTTTTGAGTTTCTTATACAATATACTGGCTCGCAGTATTTTTTAAGATGAAGCAAAGATAGTATACTGGCTAATTCAGTATACATTGCAATATAAATGATGTTTGCAGGCAAAAACAATTGTAAAGTTTAACGATTAAGTAACAATTTATTTATATTTACACAATTTCATATTTATATATGTCACTAATGATATTGTGGAAATGAAGCAAAAAAACATCAAATGAAACAGTATTATTAATAGAAATTGGAAAACATTTGAGATATTATAAATAAATACAATAGTGATCTACAAAGATATGACTTCAAGAGTTAATTATAACTTTAAAAAAAGGCAGAACAACTCTCACAACTGATCTGCATAATAATACAGTAAGACTTCTTAAATTTCAAATTTTGTGCTTGTAAACTATAATTATATTGCAAGCATGCTAAAAACATTGTCACAATGATATTCTCTAACTGGAGTAGCAAAACACTTTACATTCATAAATCAATCAATCAGTCTGAACTAAATTAATCACTGAGATTAAAAAACAAACTTTAGACATCTACAGGCAAACATACCTCAGCTTTGGAACATTGTGATCATCTATATAAACTCTGACTACATTGTTGAAAAATAAGGATCTGTTGTAATCCCTCTCACCTAAATCAATGTAAACAGTTTAAGAAGTTAGTATGCAGTCAAACTGATACATAAGGATCTGTTGTAATCCCTCTCACCTAAATCAATGTAAACAGTTTAAGAAGTTAGTATGCAGTCAAACTGATACATAAGGATCTGTTGTAATCCCTCTCACCTAAATCAATGTAAACAGTTTAAGAAGTTAGTATGCAGTCAAACTGATACATAAGGATCTGTTGTAATCCCTCTCACCTAAATCAATGTAAACAGTTTAAGAAGTTAGTATGCAGTCAAACTGATACATAAGGATCTGTTGTAATCCCTCTCACCTAAATCAATGTAAACAGTTTAAGAAGTTAGTATGCAGTCAAACTGATACATAAGGATCTGTTGTAATCCCTCTCACCTAAATCAATGTAAACAGTTTAAGAAGTTAGTATGCAGTCAAACTGATACATAAGGATCTGTTGTAATCCCTCTCACCTAAATCAATGTAAACAGTTTAAGAAGTTAGTATGCAGTCAAACTGATACATAAGGATCTGTTGTAATCCCTCTCACCTAAATCAATGTAAACAGTTTAAGAAGTT
Source organism: Arion vulgaris (assembly GCA_020796225.1). NCBI lineage: Eukaryota > Metazoa > Mollusca > Gastropoda > Stylommatophora > Arionidae > Arion > Arion vulgaris. The sequence goes on from CM036766.1 coordinate 19,765,490, forward strand.
AGTATGCAGTCAAACTGATACTAAAGCAAAACATTAAGACAAAATTATGAGCTTTATAAATGGATATAAGCAATAAATAAAACAAGAAGAGACCATATAAGAAATGAAGAAATTAGAAGAACGGGAGAAACAGCATCTGTTGTTAGATTCATTGAAAAATAGAGACTCAAATGCTTTGGCCACTTGGTGAGAATGAATTCAACTACATCAGTTGCAAGAGCGTACAACCTGAAAATGGAATCAGTTTGAGTTTGAAATATCTTCATTGCGCTCCAGACATGTCCATAGGTGCTCCTATCTTCTCCGCAATATCTCCAACAGTGTCAAGCGACTATGAAATCATCAAGAGGAAAGGGCAGACCAAGAAAAGGATGGACTGATGGAGTTAGAGACATCTTAAAACTCCCTAATATCACAGCATATAAGCGACTGAACGTGCACTATCTCAACACAGAAACAGATGTATTACAGTCAGGACTTTGTTTCCTTTTTTCTTTTACAAAATTTTACTGCAGGCTACCTCATGCATACAAAATATACTGATCTGATAAGACCAATCAAAACCCTTTTTTTTTAAAAAGCAAAACTGATGTTGAAAATGAAAATCATGGCATATCCTATACAGGACTTGGCAATCTTCTTCTCTTCCACCATTTACTTCTTTATAGAAGTGTTGGGAGGGGGGACGTAGTGATCTTGTGTTTGCTTGTTTTAAGGCACTTTGTAAGCTGATATACATTTTCGTAAGGCTGTTCTTGATGCCATCGCTCATCTTTTCGGGTCTTCCTCTTGCTTTGTACTCATTATACTTTTTCTGTGTGGCTCTCTGTGGTAGGCGATACCAGAGCATTCTTGGCAGGTGTCCAAACTATTTAATCTGTTGTTCTTTTATGAATTGCATAACTGGTTTCACATCCAGTATTTTTCTGATTTCTCATTTTAAATTTTGTCTCTTTTTGCCACACCTGCAGCTTTTCTAAGACACCTCATCTCTGTCATTATGATTTTCCGCTCATTAGCTTCTGTTTTTGGCCATGTTTGACACTGGTAACATAGTGTTGGCCAGAAAATCGTTCTTTAGAGATTTGATTTAGACTTAGCCATCAACCACAGTAAACGAGTCATTGATTCTCTAGGCATCCCTTATACGTTAAATAGTTTGCCATTGCTTTCTGAATGGTGGAGACTTGAATTTGCTTGCAAACTACCTACCATGGAGTTTGAGCCAGGTATGCTTGGATTGTGATCGACCTCACTTACTGATGTTAGATAAATGAAATACAGAATGTCTGAATAGATCTACTTACTACACAAATTGTAGATTCTGTAATGTTCTTTATGTTTTGTATTGAAGAAGTTAGCAACTTCCTGTGTAGAAAGTAAAGTAAAAACATAAAAGTGGTAACATAATGCACAAAAACAATAAAATCATTTATTATTAACATAAACCAATGTCAATAACAAAAGTTGGTTATAACTACTTTACTTTTCTTTAATCCTGTTTTGCCTCACAGAATCAGGATAAGAAGAGATTTCTAAAATGGACTTTTGTGTGTGCTTCATAAATAGGGGTTTTCACTGCCTCTGTTATTTATGAGTCCACCTTTTCTTGGACGGCCTTTTGCTTTGTATCCACTGTATTGAAATAGCATTGTTCTTTCAGGCTGTTGATAATCTACTTATGCGGCCGACCACTTAATTTGTTGTTTCTTAATGAAGTTCAGTACTGATGTTGTACCCACTTTTTTCCTGATGTCTTCATTTCTAAACCGGTCTGCTCTTGATACTCCCAGCATTCTGCACAGACACTTTATCTCTGTTGTGACTAGTTTTTTTCTATCATTTGATGTCAGCGTTTGGCACTGGTAGCATAATGTGAGGAGAAAGAGTGTGTTGAACAATGCTCTTTTAGTGTTCATGATGACATGATTCTAAAATTTTTTAATTGATGCTATTTGTTCTTATGATTTATTACTGCTTACATGTTATATAATTGTAAACTCGCATAGTTGAGAATCCTCCATTATGCTGAAGCACTAAAAAAAAAACCCGTCTGAAATGACATAATGTACCACACCCACATGTTCATCTGTGATCATGTATATCTGACCTGTGGTAGGAGGGGCCTGCATTCCAGAATTGGACTTAACAATTATTTTTGTACACATCAGAGAGATACAACAACACACAACTGAGGCTGTTGTTATCATCTCCTGAGATTATTATTATTAACATTGTAAACAGATGTAACTTACATTTAACAGCAATGATACTTACAGCTACTGGGTTTCTGTAGAGAGCCATCAGTCCTTCTGATGGGAAAGACATTGCTATTATTCTCTCTAGATAGGAAGAATAAAAGACAACCACATTTATTCGCCCAGGAAAAGCTTGAAAATATAATTAAATATGAATAAACTTTTATGGTAAGGAACTTTTATATAACGAAAATGCAAGAAAATATAACCATAAAACAAAATAGGACAGGTATTGAAAGGTTATGGAGATCGAAACTAGAGTCGAAGCAAGCCAACAACATTACATACCAGCTTACCCAATTTTGAAACACCCAGCTATTCCAGTAGTGACTAAAGACTAAAAGACAGATTATAAATTCAATCTTTATACCAACACTGTGCTACCAGAGCCAAACATGGGCACTGACAAAAGAACAAGAAAGGAAAATTACCACATGTGAAATGAGATGCCTGAGGAAAGCAGTAAATAAAACAAGAAGAGACCATATAAGATATGAGGAAATTAGAAGAACAGTCGGAACAACACCTGCTATTAGATTTATTGAAAAACAGAGACTCAAATGGTTTGGCCACTTGGTCAGAATGAACCCGAATACACCAGTTGCAAAAGCGTACAACCTGAAAATGGAATCATCAAGAGGAAAGGGCAGACCAAGAAAAAGATGGGTTGATGGAGTTACAGACATCTTAAAACTCCACAATACCACACCATATCAAGCGACCGAGCGTGCATTATCTCCGAAACCGATCATCAGTTAAACCTGCTACGCCTAGCGGCAAAAAAGCAGAGAAGGACAAAGAAGAGAGATTGAAAGGTTGAAAAATACTCAAGCAGAACAGACCTAGCTATTATACTTTGCCTTCGTACGACACACTGCAGACTCAACAGACAGCTACATAGACTAGGTATAAGTCAAACAGCTCTCTGCCAGTGTCAGCAGGTTGAAAAGACACTGGAACATTTCCTGAAAGACTGTCTTCTGCTAGATGAGCTGAGAAGCAACATGTGGCCCCACACAGTCGACCTAAAAACTAAGCTTTAGGGAAACCTGAAGCTGACTACCCAGTTTGTGGTCCACCGTAGACTAAGTGCATGACCAGAAGTAGTTGAAGTAGAAGAAGAAGAAAAGTTGAGTATAAAATACAGAAGAAGACGAGGATGATCTTAAAAATGTGTAACGAGTCTAAAAATACATTGAGGGATAAAAATGACATTTGGTAGAAACTAAAGCTGCAGTTATTTTGAGCATTATCTAAGAGGTGAATGAATAGCTACTGGTTGAGATGAAAAAAAACTGATAGGTTAGAAAAATAACTTATAGTAGGATAAATAAAGACTTTGAACAAAAAGAACATAATGGCTTGGAAAATACAGTCCTTCCTTCCTTTCATTCGCTTGAAATATTGTCTATACATTTAATGTTCAAATCTTGTATAAACTTCACTGTCTTTTGTAGCTCACGCAGAGGTCCATGTAGTTTTCTGTCGACTGTTGTTTCGTTAGGCCAGTGAGTTTGCCTCACTATATCATATTCGGGGCAATCTTGAAGTATGTGTTCTGCAGTCTGATGTGCCTGTCCACATGTACATAAATAAAGAATTTGAACAAAAAGAAAATAATAGCTTGGAAAATACAATGAGTGATGGAGATGGACTTAAGTTGAAAGTAACAAATTACAATTTGTTTGGAACAGTATCTATAAGAATGGGATGGATAACGACTGTTTGAAATGAAGAAATTATTGATTAGAAGAATAAATATCACAATGGGATAAATTAATGACTGCATCACCATCATGTACTATGCCGACTGGTGTAGGTGATCAGAGATATCCATAAATATATGTCTTGAGAACTGACTATCACTTATGATTTTGACACTCTTCCATGCCATGAAGCTAGGATATCCAGAATTATTCTCTGCACTGTCCATCTATTCCCTATCAGTTTTATTTATGTGCCAGGGCATGCAGGTATAAGGGAAAATGAACGTGCTAATACGCTTGCATGTAATACTAACCAAACTGCAAAAATTCCACGTCAAATGTGGTGTAGCTGGACAAGAACACTAAGCTGGTAACCAAAGAAGAATAGTAAACCAACAAAAGCTTGTGCGTTAGTCACCCTCGTTGAGAGACATACTGAGAAGGAGATTGGAGCACTTATGGACTAATAGGTTCGATGTGCAGTGATAATGATCTGATGACTAAAGTAAACTATCCCCTATTGATTTTGCCAGTTGTCACTATGTGCTCTAATAAAGACCTACAATAAAAAAAAAACTACTAAATGCATGGAAAACAAAGAGTGAGATGAAGAAAGACATAAAGAGAGATGATTAAAGACCAGGTAGAACTAAAATAGAACATACTAAATTAGAAGATCTAAAAAGCAGACAAAAATTACATAAAAATAAATAAAAACATACCAACATCACAGACAGACACATATGCATATCATTATTTGAACATTTCTGACCTGTTATATAACACAAATCAAGATCAAATCCATCTTTTTGGTATCGTCTTTTATTTTGAGATACCATCTGTCGAGTTGCCCTGACAACCTGTCGATGCTGCACAACCATTATGTAGACAATCCGTAGCACTCGTATAATACGAACCACTCTGCCAATCACGACTAGCCTTGATGAGAAAGCACAACATTATCGGACAATATCACAAAAGTTTAAAACTGTGTTATTAATTTGACCAGAATTTTACAAGTAGAGTAAAACATAAATCATCCACGCAAACAAAAATTACAATTGGCCGGTGGGAACCTATTAATTGCCTGTTAAACTAGTTTAGTTTAGTCAACAGATCATCATCACCGCACATTGAACCAGTAAGTCCATAATTACTCTGAACCAATCCTCAGTTTGACCTTCAGCTTGTGACAACTAACGAGGCCAGTTATGTGTTGGCTTACTACTCTTCTTTGGCTTTCAGAATAGTGTTCTTGTCTGGCTACAGCCTGCTTGATTTTTATATTCTTGCAGTCTTGTTAGGGTTGTAGACTCACCCTCATTCCTTGAATCATTTACACATCCTATCTCCCTTAGGATATTCAGAATATCAGCCATTACTCATCCACTTTCTAGATTAGCAATATTCCTTTACACCTGCATGCCCTAAAAGTAAAACTGAGTTTTGTGAGTCTAGATTTTCTCAGAGAACCACTGTCTTTGAGAACAGTCCATCTCAATCTTTCTGAACATACACATTGTCACTGAAAAAGCATGCATGGGTAAAATTATGTGACTTCAGCAAGGCCATTGTTTTAATAATTGCCATCACTTCCAAAGTCAAACTACTTGTGGTCACTGTAAAACCACCAGTCTTCCTTCACAATACTCCCTCCAACCTGAGCAGTGGAAGTCTTATGAGTTCTGCATATATGTACCAAACAACAGACCCATCTATGTAATAAACACATCATGCTCAGGCAAGACCTCAGAAAGCAATGCCTGAACTTCTGCCTCAACGATCACTCAAATTTCTTGTCTGCATTCTCTATACATTCTGATGCACACTGAAAATGATATATTGCTCCCTGCAGGTGGTCTCTGTTTCTTTCTTTCTTTGTCCTTCTCTCTTTTTTTGCCGTTAGGTGTAGCAGGTTTAACTGATGATAAGTTTTCGAGATAGTGCACGCTCTGTCACTTGGTATGCTATGGTATTGTGGAGTTTTAAGATGTCTGTAACTCCATCAACCCATCTTTTTCTTGGTCTGCCCTTCCTCTTGATGATTCCATTTTCAGTTTGTACGCTCTTGCAATTGGTGTTATCAGTTATATGAGGACTATCATTATAGCACTCCGAACTTGTGCATAGGTACTCAGATTTCCGCCTCAGCAAATCCAGCAGCGTCCAGCGGTCCAACACGCCAGTTCGATGTTGATTAATCAATCTCCTTGCATATTTAGTAGGTCGTTCTTTTCGGGCTGCACCAATATTGACACCCATCTCTCTCAATCTGGTCAGCGAGTGGGATTCACAGCTCTGAAACTCCTCTGTTCGGAAAGACTCTCTCAATGCGTGAAGAATGTCATTTCGATCCATGGCAGTTCCCTCTGATATTGTAGCCAAGCCAGCCAATCTATCAGCTCGTTCATTACCCCTAACTCCTGCGTGCCCAGGGACAAAAATGAAGGTGATTTCTTTGATCATTGTCTGTACTAGTACCTCCACCCAGTTGCGTCTCACCATTCCTGATTCGACTTTACGAATCATGCTCATGGAGTCACTGAGTATGAAAACATGAGAGTAGTTGTGAGATGCCAACCATTTCACCGCCTCTGTAACTGCCTGAACCTCCATTGTCAAACTACTTGTGGTTGTTGCATAGGCCCCACTGGCCTCTCTTATTATTTTTCCTCCTGAGCGTGCTGAAGAAGCCACGACAGCGCTGTTGGCGGATGACTGAACCATCGGTGTAAATAACCACATCTGTATCATTGATGATGTCATTCAAGAGGGCCTTCACCTCCACATTAATTAGTGATAGATTATTTTGTTCGCAGTTTTTCTTAATAGATGTAATAACTGTGAAAGCAATCTGAAATTGAGGTGGCACAGCAATCCATTCCTCTCCTGCTTCAATTCCGGAAGGATCACATATTTTCCTAAGAGTATCTTCTGCCTGACTCAGCCATGATCCTCCTCTCTTGAGTCTACACCCTTTCTCCTTAATGAGTTCCTCACGGAGACGATGTTCCTTGCTTGCGTTGATTTTTAGATATGATCGAACCCTTCAAGTTTCAATTCTGTTATCAATAGTGGGGAAGTCAAGAAGGAATCTCATTGACACTCCTGGTTTATCATTCCAATTGCAATTGGTGTATTCGGGTTCATTCTCACCAAGTGGCCAAACCTATGGTCTCTGTTTTATTCCAGAAAAAGTGAGATTTTTCAGACCGTGAACAGCTATCAGGTTGACTCAGCCTAAGTTGGGTTCCAGAAAAACACTGAAAGGTAAAGGTGGCTGGCTAGATGTTCACCACATAACTCATTGTGTACCGCTGGTCAAAGAAAAAAATATCACATATGACCAACTGGTATGAAAATGGGTTTTTTACTTTACTATTCACAGAATACACAAATAAGACAAGAGACCAAGCAAGAAAATGTATCAAATTTTATAAGAAAGCGCCGCTGGAACTACATCGGCCACACACTTAGAATGGATGAGAGAAGACTCCCTTACCAATCCCTCATATGGACACCAGAGGGAAAAGAAAACGAGGAAGACCAAGAGAGACTCTGCGTAGAACCATCACCAGAGAAGGCTCAACGATGGGCCTAGTAAACATTAAAGACCTAAAACAGATAGCAATGAACCGCGAGACATGGAGAGCTATGACCTCTGCCCCATGCGCCGCCCACAGGCCCAAGAGGAAAGACTAACTAACTAATTCACAGAATAGAACCACAGATGTGGTCCAATAAACAGGACAGAGATTGTCACAGATATAGCGCACTCCCACAGGATATGGCGAACCATACAAAACACATGCCAAAAGAATGCTCTGGGTTGAAAGGCACAAATATCACAGCTTCACTGTTAATCAGCAGCAGAACGCACTTACAAATAGTTAAACTAAAAGAGCGCAAGATTATTCATGAAAACTAGCTTCACTCTACAAATTAGACAAAACAAGTAAACATAAGTGAACACAACATGAAACTTACTGAGCGTATCGTCCACTGCTGGCACAATTTGACTCTGACAGAACCATGAACACAACATCCACAATAAATGATATCACAACCACCAACAAGTCTACAACATCAAACCAATTGTAAAAAAACTGTTTCCTGTAGAATATTCAAACAAAAATGTTAAAATTAATTTTTCACACTCCTTCCCTACCATTAATTGTTAATGAGTTCTGATCAAAATTATTTTATGATACCATAATTTTCATAGCATAAACCGTTGAGTTTACATTGTTTCCAGTAGGTATCTTCTTCTTCTTTTGTCGTTACACTGCTACCGGGTTGCTGCCCAGTGTCGTGGTTTTCTGTTTTTTCTTGCGCTGTTCTGGTGGCTTGGGTGATTGTTATATTTGCTCTTTGACAGGATTCTGCTATGCCACCTAATCATTTTTTCTGTGGTCTTCCTCTCGCTTTCTTTCCTGATGCTCTGTTGTAGAAGACTCAGTATACTGTGGAGTTTGGATGCATTCTTATTAAGTGGCCAAACCACTTCATTCTTTGTTTCTCAATGTAATTCAAGCAAGGTTACTTTATCTTTTAGTAAAATTCTTACAAACATTGCTTAAAACCTGGTTTTAGTGTGCTCATACCAAGCTTATATGAAAGTAGGGTCCTACTATGGCAGCATTAAAACAATTCCTCTTGTACTGTTATATGAAAATGTCATCAATTTCTTCATACTGCTCTATCGGGAGGAGAGGGGACTCATTCAATCTCTTCTATAGACTCTTGACTGAAATTTCTCACCTCTCAGTAAAGTTCGCTTTACTTTGGTTATTGGTTATTGGTTACTAAACTGACGTCATTGCACTCCGGGCAAACCCATAGGTGCTCAGTCTCCCCAACAGATATCGAAGAGTATGCATACTGATGGTTCCTGTGGCTCGCTGATTAAACACACCTCTCACTCTGCCTCTCAGGCATCCAGTTCGACTTGAACAACGGGTAACTCCAAACTGCTTAAATCGCTTGATCGATTCAACATCGATTTTAGTGTCCTCATCCAGCAGAGAGTCTCGAAGAGACCGAAGAATATCCCCTTATCCATCTTCAACTCCCCAACAATCGATGCTGTTGATGCAAGCCTGTCCGCTCTCTCATTACCGTAAACACCCGCATGCCCAGGACAGTATATCCACGTAAGCCGCTGGAGGTTAGAAACTTCTATAGACGACATCCACTCATACCGAAACCTGCCCTTCTGGATCTTGTGAAGCATCGACTGAGAGTCAGATACAACAACTGCCCCAGTAAATGAAGTCCCAGAAATCCAATGGAGGGCAGCAGTAACGGCCTCAACCTCCATCCTCATACTAGAAGTAGTTGTCCTGTATGCCCCACTTCGCTCTGCAACAACCCTACCATGCGCATTAGCCAAGAAACCCCAGCCGGATTTCTCACCACGTTGAACCGACCCATCGGTATATACAACAACATCATCATCCCTTGCATTATCTTCTATCAGCTGCTTAACTGCGAGATCAGCCTTCATGTTGCCCCAATCTCTACATTCTCTTCCAAGAGTAATGATAACGTTGAGATAGTTCATCATGCTTCCATCTGTTGGGATCCATTCTTCCCCTTTTGGTAGAGTCGCAACCGTAGTCACCTGGCCAATCGTTCTCTCAGCCTGGGCCATCCACGACATGCCACGCTTGATTCTCGTGCCCTTAACATCATTAGTGTTCCTGTGAAGTGGATGTCTCTTATCCGAAGTAACCCGCATATATGCCTTGGTTTGGGCGATTGCATGACGGGAGCGTAGTGACAGAAGGCCAAGCATATATCTCATCTTCACAATGGGGGTATCTCTAGTGCAGCCCAGAACTATACGCATACCTTCATTCTGAACCCGTTCAAGGCGTTCACATTGTGATCTTGATATCGTAAGAATTCCGAGTCCGTAATCTACCACTGACATTACCAGTCGATCGAACAAAGGGCAAGTAGTCTCTGCTCAAGGTGTGCGGCCACCATAACTTTGAGAGCCGCAAGACCGCGCTTGCACCGTTGTATCGTCTGTTCAATATGGTGTTTGAAAGATAGACTACGATCAAAGGTTATTCCAAGATAGCGAAGCCTGTCTCTGCGCTCGATGGTATGTTCATCAAAGATTACACAGGGTAGGTCAGCCTTGACGATGTGATTATTCAACGAGCACCACAACATACACGCTTTTTCAGGATTGACCTGAGAGCGAGAATCTCTACACCAACCCGAGATGGTATGCAATGTTTTCTGAATGTCGTCAACCATCTCTCGTCTATCTGACCCAGTCCTATATATTAAGATATCATCTGCAAATGTCAATGTCCGACCCAATCCGGTTGGCTGAATTTTAGCTACATTTGCTGTGTAAATATTAAACAACACGGGTGATAGAGGAGAACCCTGGGGTAATCCCGGCATATACGAGCAGGATCCGATGTCCATGTTCCTAAACGGAGTGCAACGGTTCTCTCCATTAAAGAAGCAGCTATCCAGTTTACCAGCCAAGGATTAACTTTACATTTAATCAAAGAGCGCACCATTATTGAATAATTCACCTTGTTATAAGCATCCTCCAAGTCGATGGCCACAGCAACAGTCTCTTGCTTGGATTGGAAGCCTTCATAAACATCATATGCAAACGTGCCAGCATTGTACCATGTCCCTTTCATTGGCCGGTAGCTACCCAAAGTGTCAGGCTCGCTTTACTGTTTCTCTAAAGTGTCCATTCTATCTTTAACTATTTGCCCCACACTTAATGCTGACTATGTGATTGTTTGATAATTTATTCTCAGAGTAGGCCCAACATATCTCAACCGTCACTTTCTTAGAAGTTCTAGTAGGTATCACATTATAAATATATATCACTCAATATATTTTTTTTTTAAAACTATCATTACTGCCTGCAATACCTCTTTTTAGGAGATGTAGGACAGAGGGGAATGTGCCTGCCTGATTTTGTGGCTGCATGGCTAGTGCAGTCTCTGTGAAACTGTTCAGGTTATATTTTTCTTTATGCCCTGACAGAAAAAATCCTTGGCATTATCAGAAATTAAACCAGTGTCTCTATCACTTAATATACTAAAAAAATGTAGTTGCTGCCTGTAATGCCCCTTTTTAGGCGATGTAGGACAGGATGGGAGGAGGGGGAGACATGTGCCTGTGGAATTTAATGGCTACATGTCTAGTGCAGTCGCATGCAACTGTTCAGGTTAAGATTTTTTCAACAATTCAGTGCAATTAAGACACATACAGAAAGTGGTCACTTTGGACCTTTCAAAGAAAGATTGAATGAAAACAAAATATACTAAGACTGTAAAATTAGTTCAACTTTATTTCTCAAAGTCTGTAAATTTGTTCTAGTCCTGGATCATAGAATACAAACTAGTTTGCAAACACAAATGAACATCTACATTCTTGTTTGCAAAGTCTTAACTTCATAATCATCAAATAGCTTGTCCTGAGCAGAACTTTGCCACCCTAATAGTCTTTCGGAATTTCTCTCTCTCATAGACCAGATGTTCTGCCTCTGCAGCCATCATGCTCAAATCATCAGTTACACCCTAAATCCATCTTCTCTGTGGTCTTCCTCTTCTCCTCTTAGACGGGAAGCCACCTTCCATACTGATCTACTCCATCCCTTAGTGTCTCTTTATAAGTCCAAAATACTTCACAACCATCACCAAATCTATTCATTCAAACTATCAGTCCCCCAACAAAAGGAATTAACTAAAAAAAACAAGCAAAAATTACCCTTGGATAAACATGCGTCCAGATGTTTCAAAAACAAAGTAAACAATAATGATGTGGGATATAATTTCCAATGGATGATCATTACTGGCACAGTTAAACAAAGCTAGGTCGATTATGACAAGAATAAAATCTGTGAGAATCAAAGTCACTGTAAATGCACGGAAGTAGACATTTTCAACAACTCGCTGCACAAATGATCGAGCTTCCCTGCAAAGTACAGAAAGTAATTAACAAACATATGTACATACATACTTTAAAAATAGAATATAAGATATCATTAAAGCTAACACAACAAATAGACTAAATTTCGTATAACTTTACATATTTCAGTAGCGAAACACGTAAAAACACAGTACTATAGTTTTACAAAATACAGAAACAATGACAAACAGCAACGTTTCAACCAAAAGGTCTTTATCAAGCAAACAATGCAACAGGAATAACGAATTTCAAAGAACACTACATATTTCAGTACCATACACACTGTGGTTGACATCGTTCCAAACAATAGTGTTCAGGTTGTGCTCTAAAGAAGTGTTAAAGCTAATATTTTTGGCAATGATGTATGGAACTAGCAAGATCAATCTATGTTGAGAAAGATCTTCTAAAATTGTTGCAAGAAATTCCAGGAAAATTGTTGCTATCTTGTGCCCTGATATCCTTTCTTCCTTTTGTTCGCTTTAAATATTGTCTATATATTCAATGTTGTCTCTTGTATAAACTTCACTGACTTTTGTAGCTCACACAGTGGTACGTGTAGTTTTCTTTCCAATGTTATTTCACTAGGCCAGCGAGTTTGCCTCAGTAGATCATACTCGGTGTAGTCTTGAATTAGGTACTCTGCAGTCTGGGGTGCCTGTCCACATGTACCCATGACTGAATTGTCTTCTTCTTCTTTGAACGCTCCATATCGACCACATGTTAACCACTTTTTGTGATTTGTATGTGATCCGAGTTTAAGAGTGATTGTATGTTGTACTAGTTTTACGCCTACAAGTAGGCCAGCATATCCGATTTCTGTGACACTCTTTATTTACTAGGGTAGCTTCCGTAGGCCCCTAACTCAGCCGCCCCTTACGTCTTATAGATCGCAGTGTTACTATTCTTTGCTCCTCTTGCAGGCGCTGAATTGTCCATTTTGAATATCTACGGCTGTGGAGTCAATCATGTCCTGTTCTGTGGCACAGACTGACAACTTGATCTAATCTGCTCATATTATTGTAGTTGTCCTGTGTGCCCTGACATGTTTATTTAGGCATTTAGCTCTTAACCTTTCTACCACAAGTTTCTCTATTCTCCTAATTCCACTCTTGGGTCTACATCTTAAATCTTTGCGATGCATAGCTTATTCCATGAAACAACTTCCCCACCTGTTTTATGCATAACCCTCTTGCACATATCCTTGTGAGAGCCCCAATAGATGCATATACATGTGGTTCCAGGCTTGAAGTACCTAGTTGGAGTGTAGATTACTTACTGGTATTTCTCTGGAACCCTATTGGCTGGGTTGACCTGTCAGCCATTACAGTTATCCCACTCTCATTGTGTAATTGATCTCAAGGGCATACACTTACAAAGCAAGTGCACTGACCATTACACTATTGCAGCTCTCTGCATTGATCAGTAATGGCATATTTGTCCTTTTTTATAAATACTTGCTAGATCATATGTTTTAATTACTTATTTTTGTTGCTATACCTAGATGAAGGCCTATCAGTTGATAGGTCTGTGTTTATGTTGATTATTTGACATGAGTGAGCTCTGACGACCTCACTATAACTAATCAGATCTGATACCATACCCCTCCTCATTTTGCGCCCCTCCCCAGGCATCCAGCTCTACTTGTTCACATGTGATTCCAAGCTACTTAAGTCACTGGATAGGTACATTATCAACATTAGTGTTTGCATCCAACAGGTGGTTGCCTAGGAACCAACTGACATCTCTATCCAATGTCAACTCCCCGACACTCAATGATATTGATTCAAGCCCGACCACTCTCTCGTTGCCATGAACACCCACATGTCCAGGACAGCAGATCGACTGAAACCTCTAGAGGTTGGAAACCTTGACAGATGACATTTACTCATATCACAACCTGTGGTTTCGAACCTATCGAAGCAGTGATTGAGCTCAACACAATAATGGCTCAGGTAAATATCAAGATCACCATGTGGAGGATTAGGATCTTGCTCTATGCCTAATCACTGACCCTGAAGCTACATGCATCTTCAACTCCTTTTAAATTAGTAATAATTACTTTAATATATCCTTTCATAAACTCTATGAGACATTATTTCTAGGGCAGTTATTGTGTCTCACTCTAAGTTCATCTTTCAAAAGGTTAAACAAGTTGAATTCACTTTGAGTGGAGGTCAACTCGTCTTCATTCCATGGGTGTCGTTGGCAATGAGAGAACAGACAGGCTGGCTGGCTCTGCCACGCCATATCAGGGGATCAACCAATGGATAGAGCTGACATTCTGAATGCCCTCATAGAATGTAGCCGTAACAAAGATTTTCATTTAAACAAATCCACATCAACTGCTAGATTGCAAGAGCTTGAATTGAAGATTGGAGTGGCCGGAAAAGAACAGTACAACAGGTATATGAGTAGGCTCATCTATCAACATTGCACTTAACGCTGTCCAGGACGTTAGTCCAGGACGCTGTTGGAGATATTGCAAAGGACATGGGCATGCCCAAAGTGCAATGAACATATTCCAAACTGAAACTGAAAGTAGGACATATACAGATGTGTCAAATCTATAGGGTCCTACATGGATATACTTTGCTGGTAATGAAGGCTGACAGGCTGACTTCAAAAACACCTATAGTGTGGGTGTTGTATATGGATACTGCTGCTGCTACATACCGGCTTGTTGGAAGACAACACAGTAATTGATGACATAGTGATAGTGTGACATAATTTCATATTGAAATCCAGAAGCTTACTGAAGCAACTGTTAACTTGAAATTATGTTCAAGTAGTTTATAAATATTACTGTTATGATTATATAGGCATCTTCTTGTAAGGTAGTCTGCTTTTCTTTCTGGTAGTGACCATACTGGTCCATGATCATAGCCATTGTCTCTATTATAGGGATCCGATGCCTATCGTCGTGAGTTTTGAGACCATATCCATCTAGTCTGCTACTCCTACTCTCATCCAACACCTGCTTCCATAGCTTCACATTACCCACCAGGATATATCATGGACAGAGAAGAGAACAAATATAAGCTATCCAGAAAAAACTCAAAATCAAAGAAAACTGGCTGATTCTACAAAATATAATGAGAAAATTGAAGTATTTTGGATATCTAAAGAGACACGAAGGGTTGAAGAAGACCATTATAGAAGGTGCCTTCCCGGCAAAGAGGAGGAAAGGAAGACCAAGGAGAAGATGGATGCAGGATGTAACTGAAGATTTGAGCATGACAGCTACAGGAGCGGGATATCTGGTCTATCAGAGATAGAGATATATTCCAAAGGACTGTTGGGGTGGCAAAGTTCTGCTCAGTACAAGCTATTTGATGATGAGTTAATAGATTTCAACACTACATATAGGTTTAAATTTGTATATTAGAAATAATTTCCTTTTATAGAAGACAATAACAAAACAGTCAAAATTGTAATGCCAGTCATACAACGGTTTAGTTTTCAAAATTATGAAAGGTTTGTACTTACTCAAGTCTAGTCTTAGGAGCAAATGGATCTCCTGCAGGATCAGCAATATACTCAGCGCCTCTGGCATTGTCTACGAAACTGCTTTCAACATCAATTTGTGTATCTTTATTTCCTTCATCCAAGTCGTCTGAAGCAGGATTCTGTTTATGGTTACTTTCCTGTCTTGTAATAATATCTGCACTGTTATTAACTTTGTTGTATGCATCAGCAGTTATTCTGCTAACCAATGCACTCAAAGTTGGCGTGGAAGAATGCACCTCAGATTTGCTATGATTTTTAATTGCCATCCATTTTGAATTATTATCAACTGAGGGAGAAAAAAAAGGAACAGTGTTGTATAAATTTCTTTCCTGCTCTCACCTTTATATGCTCAATTATACATCATACCCTGTTCAGAAAGTAATGGCAAACTACTTAATGTATAACTGGTGCCTAGAAAAATCAACAACTCTTTTACTGTGGTTGATGGCTACTTCATGTAAAGGATATACCTAGCCGCACGATTTTCATTCATACATCATACCAAGGGAACAAAAGAGCACTCACTCTGATGTCATTTCAACTCTTAGCACTGTGCCCCAAAACAAGAACACTTCTTTGTAGTTCTTCTGTTGGTCATCAGATCACAGCACAAATAGCGTTAATAAATCACCAGTGTGTTGCCGAGATTCTCAAGGGGTCATAGAAAGTAACATTGCGACCTACAAGGCATTCGTAAGAGGCCACTGGGGTAGGGGCCTAGGGAAGCTACCCTAGTAAATAAAAAGCATTGTAGGCGCATAACTGGCACACAATGTACAATCGCCCTTAGGCTCGAATCACATACAAATCACAAAGTGTAGTTAACAAGTGGTCGATATGGAGCGTTTAAAGAAGAAGAAGAATCTCTGCCTGACCAGCGTGTTCGTAGCGTGTTGGACGACGGATGCAAGTCCCATGTGAGTGCGGTTAATTCCGCGGGCTGGCAGAAAAGCCACAGGTTCTCCAGATTTACGGTGTTCGTGGCACCGAACCAAAGGGTTACGATGTCCATGGCACCGAGCCGAAGAGCTGAAAGCTCAAGTCTTCTGGCTCGAAAAAAGAAGCTTTAATGAATTGTACGATTCGCTTTATATGATCCATAGAACCCTCATGTCGGTTGTAGCGCTGTCTTAATAGGCAACATTTTCTTGATAAATTTCCTGCAGAGCGGATATTTTGGGTCTCAGTCCACAAGTCCGTTTCATCAGTTTCAAAGTTTCTGTACAAGTGACTTCTCAGTCTATTGCATCCTGTTCAGAATCTGGGAGCAATTGCTACTTCTTTGCATGATAATAGGCGATAGGGATCTTTAGAGTCTACAGTTAGGGGCATCTTTTTCTATTGTTTACTACATTCTACATTTATCATTGTCTTCTATTCATTATATGTGATGTCATTTTATGTTTGAGTGCTCATCGGGACACAAATTTAGGGTGTAAAGAATAGAACCACTGTTACCTGACACGCATATCATAAGAGGCGACTGGGGAAGTTTGGCTGAAATCAAACGCACGTGTCCTAAACATGTTGAAGTCTATGCGTTTAGGGGCCTAACAAACCAATGTGCAATGTATACACGTTCTTGGCAAAGATCAAACATATCACAAAGAGTGATTAAAATTGTAAGAGTCGAAAGAAGAAGATTTAATGTTTGTTCACGTGATTTTCCCTTCATTGTCAAGAGGTCAGTCTTTATATTTATTCTTATGCCATAGTTATCATTCTGCCTGTTATAATTCTAATGTTCCTGGTTTTGTATTTTAGAGATGTTGTGGGTGTTACATTTAGCGACAATACCACATGCTGACATTCCATATCCCAATGTTGGTTTAACTTATACTGTATATCTCATAGAGGACAATACTAGAGGTCAGGGTCCCAGGACGCAGAGGCAGACCAAGAAGAAGATTGCTACAAGATGTTAAAGAAACCATGAATATGACCATCGACGATGTGGGTGAACTGGCTAGAGACAGAATTAATTTCAGATGCGCTGCAAAGAGAGCAACGTCATATAAAGGATACGCACCTTGATCATGATGTATATGTCATATTATTGTTTTTTTTTAAATTTTATTTCTGCTCTTCCTGCAGGGTTTGTTCCCCCATATATGTTGTTTTCTTGTTAGTATTGGGTCAAAGGGTTGGTGCAGGTAAGTGATTTCTCTTTTAGTAGAAATCTTACAAACATCGCGTAAAACCTGGTTTTAGTGTGCTTATAACCTGGTTTTAGTGTGCTTATAACCTGGTTTTAGTGTGCTTATAACCTGGTTTTAGTGTGCTTATAACCTGGTTATAGTGTGCTTAAAGAAACCAAGTTTCTACGAAAGTAGGGGCCTACAATGAAAAGATGAAAGCCGTAGCATATCCTTTACAGTAAACTGTAAACGAGTCGTCGATTTTCTAGGCATCACTTATACATTCAGTGTCATTGCTTTCAGATCGGTGAGATCTATTTTTATCTTTCGTAAAAATTCAATGAAACTAATTTGCTTCCAAACTTGCACGCCGTGGAGTTTGAACAAGGTACTCTTGGGTTGTGATTGAGCTCCCTACCGTTTAAGCTGCAGACGAAAATGTCATCAATTTCTTCATACTGCTCTATCCAAGGCAACTCATTCAATCTCTTCTGTGGACTCGAATCTGAAATTTCTCACCTCTCAGTAAAGTTCGCTGTTTCTATTTACTTTCTTCAAAGCGCCCTTTCTATCTTGAACCATTTGCCCCACGCTTACCTTATGGACCAAACGTCACATACGTGGTTGATCACGACCGACTCTATTATTATACAGTCGGTCGTGCTTTGATGCCCGCTATGTGAATGTTAGATAATTTCTTCTCAGATTAGCCCAATATATCCCAACCGTCACTTTCTTATAGCAGTTATTGCCAGTTGTTGACCAGACATGTATCTGATTTCATCACATCTCCTTAATTCGTCTCATTTTCTGTTCTTTTTTGTTTTGTTTTTGCAGACTCCTATTTTCAAATGCACTCAACTTATTTTCTATATCTTTAGTCATTTTCTTTCTCTCACTGGTATATGTTAGGACTGAGACAACATTGGAATTGATGTCCGTAAAGTAGTTTTAAAACTATATAACTTGGGAGTTCCATATTTTATTTAGACTTTTGCCCGCCTGCCCAGCGTGTTCGTAGCGCGTTGGACTACGTGTGACAAGTCCTCTGTGTGTTCGGGTTCAATTCCGCGGACTGGCAGAAAAGCCACAGATTTCCCAGATTTACGGTGTTCGTGGCACCGAACCGAAGGTTACGATGTCCATGGCACCGAGCCGAAGAGCTTTCAGCTCAAGTGCTTCTGGATCGGATAAAAAAATGTAGACTTTTAAAAGCTGTTGTTGCTTTGACAATTCGTAGCATAATTTCTTTATCGGAAACTCCCGTACTGTCAAAATTCCTACCCAAGTGTGTGAACTGCTCTGCTAATGGGCAACTAAATATAAAATAACACAAATGTTGCTCCCAATTTCAAAATGTAGGTATATCTTGGATTCCCCCTAACAAATGCATTGTTTTTCTTTCTAAATTTGTTGCTAGACACACCATGAAAAATACAAATTATCGCTATTATGTTGAAATTAGCGTGACTGCTTAAAAAGATGTTATTCCTCTAAATAAACAAACAAGATGGACATTGCAAAACGTCCCGGCACTACTTGTTTTACGAATACACACACTACACACTGTATATGCTACATGATATTATTAAGCCTACTATAAATATCATATTCATAATAATAGACTTTGTTTACATCACAATCAATAACGTGCGCTGCAATCTTCGCTAGCAACTAATAGATATACATTAACAACAACTATTTAAAGCACTGTATTCCGTTATCAGTTTCAATTTGGAATATCTTCATTGCATTCCGGACATGTTCATAGGTGCTCCAATCTCCTTCGCAATATCTCCAACAGCGTCCAGTGACTGACCGTACCAGTTCAGTTTTGATTGATGAACCTACTCATATACCTGTTGTGCTGCTCTTTTCTGGCCCCAGCTTTTTTAATCTAGCAGTTGACGTGCATGGCTGCCTTAATTAAATGAAAATTCTCTTTGCGGCCACGCTCTTTCAGAGCGTTCAGAATGCAAGCTATATCCATTTGCTGACCCCTGATATGTTGGCAGAGTCAGCAGCCCCAACCAACTCTAAATAACTATACGAGTTTATAGTTGGCTGTAGCCAGCCTGTCTGCTCTTTAAGCTTCACATTTGACGATCTTGCGCAGGGAATTTACAGCACGTGGTGTCTATATCGAAGCATTATAGAAACGGTTTTTAAGTGTCTACGTTTTTTTGGTCCACCAACTGATCGTCTGCCCTCTTCAAGTTCGCTATACATCAACTGTTTTGGAATGTGCTTATCATGCTTCGATTCAGGTATCTAGGAACATTCCTAACATCAGATGGTAGATGTAAAACAGATTAGAAGTAGAATAGCTCAAACGAAATCAGCTTTTATGAAAACGAAAAACACTATGCGTGAATTCACTGTGGAAACGAATGACACTGTGGAAACGAATATTCCAGTGATATATTGAACCAATACTTATGTATGGCAGCGAATCATGGACAACGAACAAGCAATCAATAGGATCGCGGGAAGCTACAGAGATGTGGCTTTGCAGAAGAATGCTGAAAATTCCATGGACAGCCAAAAAACACAAATGATGAAGTTTTAAAACAGGTATGCAAACAAAAGAAAAATTATCAAAAGAATAATAATCAGACAATCACAGTTCTTCGGGCATATCATGCGAAGAAGAGGTTGTAACCCTCTATTACTATGTGGTTCGTTTATCAAGTCGTGTCAACATAGGAATAACTTTTAATTATAACGAGTTAATGGGTGTCTCCTCATACTTCCGGTATGTGTTTGCTCACGTGTGCTTTTTCTGTTACAGTCTTATAAGATTCCCGAAGCTGAATCCAAACTTGGTAATTTCCGACCTATGTCACGACCTTCTCTATAAGAGTTAAATATAGTTGGCCGTGCCTATGTCCCTAATATAAAATATATGGTAAAGGGGTGGATGAGAGGACCGTGACCTTTTCCATCGCCTTCTGTCCTCCAATAAGGTAACTTTATACAGACCGTGTCTTTAGTCTTCTGTGTTTTCTGGAAAATTTGGGTGGACATGCTGTCTAGCTATTAACTGTTTTATTGCTCTCCTGCCTGTGTCCCGTACTGTTATAGTAAGGTGTGTGTTATTATGAAAATAACAACAAAGGACTCAAGTTTGAATATTAAGAAAGTAGAAGTTATGACCATATTAAAAAAGCTGATTCCGACAAAATGCACCATCACAGTAAATGGGACGGAGTTAAGACAAGTACAGCAATTTAAATACATCGGAGTCCTGGTAACATCAGATGGCAGATGAGAAATAAAAAGCAGAATAAGGCAAGCCAAAGCATCGTTCTAGAAAATGAGAAGCATTATATGCAACAAGCCATTGAGGTCAGAATGAGAGTTATACGGTGTTACATAAAGCCAATAGCAAACACGTAATAACAAAGTATTGTAGTTTTACAAATTACAAAAACAATGACAATATACAGCAACGTTTCGACCAAAAGGCCTTTATCGAGCAAACGAACAGCAGAAGTAACGAATAAAAAAAAAACTACATATGGACGACTACATACGGAGACATTCAAACGTTCTTAATGAAAATCTGGGAATAAAAACGAATAATGAATTAAATGTAACACAAAACACACACTAAAAACTAGAAATAGAAAGGAAGAGAAACAATGAAAAATCTAGTAAATATATAACTTGAATACATGCAACATATGTCCATATAGATTACAAGGCATGGGAAGAGAAAGTACTAAGAAGCATAGGAATGTAATACGTTGAGCCCACGTAGTCGCAAGGTACCATACAACGAAATTAACCGATTCTCCAAAGCAAATCGACTGCGATCACCGAGGAACATGATCGGATGGCTGTGACCTGGACATCGTGAGCTCCTAAATGGCCAGTATCATTGAAATGGGTGGCTACAGGGGTCACAGAGAATTGGCGTATATAGCGCAAGTGTTAGGCAAATCGGTCACTGAGCCTCTTGTCTGTCTCGCCGATATAAGCCTTGTTACACCGCTTGCAGGTAATGGCATAGATAAGATTACGGGACTCGCATGTAAACCATCTTCAATAACAAACGTGGCTAAAGGAAAAGATACAGTACGAGTCTGTATCACATAAGCCCACGTATTGCGACGCCGACGGCCACACTGGACAGTGTCAAAATGACACTGGATATTGGACTTAAGGCGACTGTGTACCAACATATCCTTAAGACTTCTGTCCCGTCTGTAAGCCACCAAAGGATAGTTGGGGAAGACTAAACGAGTCTCAGGATCTGACTTAAGGATAGACAGATGACGGAATAAAACATTTTCACCAGTGAAGTATGGAGGTGGAAAGTTAAGCTAAGTTTTACCCTGTCAGAGTTAGCAGTCCTATGCTAATTGGTAAGGACCTGCTGGCGAGTAATTTTCTTAACTCGATGCATAGCAGATACAAGCATCTTCACCGGGTATAGGCACCTGTGGAAGAAATCAAGCATCTCGCGAGCTCTATCAAGAAAATCATCGTCCTCGCTACAAAGGCGACGAAGGCGCAAGAGCTGTGAGAATGGCAAAGAATCACGACAAGCCTGGGGATGGGAAGAAGTATAAAGGAGAAAACTATGTGCATTAGTAGGCTTATAATATACTGATAGTGGATAGGTATATGGTGATTGTAATGTCAAGAAAGTTGACACAAGAAGTGTAGATGTGAGAAGTAAAACGAATAGCAGGGTTGAAAACAATAATGAAATTTATGAAGCGTGACAAATCGGCTTCAGGCATATCAGTAATGTCAATACAAAATATTGCTTTTATTGTATGCTGTTATTGGTGGTTGGTTGTATTTCATTCTCATTAATTGTCTAAACCACTGCATTTGTTGTCTTTGGATGTATTCGGTGCATGAAGTTATACCCACTCTGCTTCTGATGTCCTCATTTTGTAGTCTGTCTTTCCTGGTGACTCCTACTGCCTTTCTTAAGCATTTCATTTCACACGTGGTGAGCGTTCTGTGGTGTGTTGCGGTAAGAGACCAAGTTTAGCACTGATAACAAAGTGTTGGTAGGAAAATACTTTTTATCATCTGTCTTTTCACTTCCATCTTGATCTTTGAGTGTTGTAGTAATGGTGCCAGCTGGTAGGTCACTGCATTTGCTTTTTGACATCTTGTCTCTATTTCTCTATCTAGTTTTCCGTCTTGTGTGAAAATGCTGCCTAAATATTTGAATTCAGAAACTTGTTTTACTCTGGTGTTGTCTATTTGTATGTTTGCTTGACTTGGTGTTCTGCTTATTTTCATGGTCTTGGTTTTTGTTTGTTTATTTTCATGTTGTACTTCCTACATGCTATTAGCAATGAATTCATGTGTTGTTGTAGTTGATCTTCGTCTTCATAGATTAGACTTTGGTCGTCTGCAAAAAGTAATTCGTTGATTTGATTATTTAATTGGTCGTAGTGATTATTTTCCATGTCAATAAGGTCATTTCCGCACTGTAGCTAATCAGTATCCCGTTGAAAGTAATAATTATGAACAAATAATGTCTAAAATAATAAGTACACGGTACTCAATATTTTTGGTGGGGCCGGGCCCTTAAGGCCCCACTGGCCCTTAATGACGAGCCGCCCCTGCCAGAGATAGAGATTTGTGATATCCATAATTGCCAACGCCAGCCGGCATGGCACCTGATGATGTGTGTTACTATAGAAAAACTTTCTTATTTCCAACTTACACATGAATAGCACAAAATTAACGATTTAGGTAAGTACAATTACACCTTGAGTTCTTTCACTAGTACACGTATGACACGCGAACACCGGAGTATATATCCTAAGACCCAACATCTCGAATTTACAAAAGCATAGATAGACTATTTCCAAATCTAATTATACATCCTAAACATTTGAATAATATACACACAACCAACTTTTGAAAGAGTTCAAAGTTTAAAGAACTTGAAGGTCAACCAATGAACGAACACGTAACAACTACATTTTCGATAGGATTCAAAATGGCAGATAATAAACAAACGTGATCCGTGAGTGTATTACAATATCGAGCATAAGTGTTATTTTGTGATAGTACCTGTAAATGTTTTGCATTTCGTGACGTTTGTATCATAGTAATTATTAAACTTAAACAATATGTATTTAGATTTCTTCACTTATCATAGGTTTTTAATAAAGGTTCACTGTTATCGAATTTCCATATGATCATTCGTCGATCCGATGAGTCAGTCAGTGGACTCGCTGTCACACTGTTGGTGATCAGTTCAGTCACTGATCGTTACGTAGTGTGTGTGTAAATAATGGTTCTGTACGTTACCATAGTGGGTGTAAATCATAAAATTAGTCATAAACCAATCATGTTATTCTTTCTCTGACGATAAGTATGCATAATTTATATAATTTCGGAGACATATCTGATCATCATACGGTGAGTTAGAAGAGGTCTGCAGAGACTCAGACTGACGTAGGTAGTTATAGTAGTTGAGTTGGATGAGCCCATCTTAGTACATTACAAACTCTTTGAATTCCAGTAACTGAACCGAAACACTACAACAGGCATCAAGAATTCGCATAATTATTTTCATGTGGGTGTCGATGGCAGGGAGAGAGCAGACATGCTGGCTTGCCCTGCCACCGGAGAGGGGGTTTACTCAATTTTAGTTTTAGCAGGCAGGCATTTTGTCTATTGTATGTATTGTCATTCTTCGTTTTTTCCTTTGCTGTGTGAAATTTTGACACTTTTAGCACAAATGTCCTTATATCTTAAGTGAATTTACATAATACAGGAAAGTTTCATTAGCTTCTAAACAGAAATGATATTTTTATGAGAATTAATAGTACAGGGGATCCTCAAGCACTTCAAGAAATATTTCAAACAGAAAAATAAATTTTAAAAACATTTATAAAAACAGTGGTAAACTAGTTCCGCTACGAAATCAAAGACACCAGAGTCTAAATGTCTGACAGGACAAAATGAAAGATCATTTGAAGTTTCCTGCCGTCTGAGAAATTGGAGCTAACTTGACTGTTGGCGTGTTGTAATAATAACTCCATCACTAGAAGATTTTCATATATAGAAACTTTTGGGGGCTGCAGCAGCAAAATGTATTTTAAAAAGGTCAGTGGTAATGCAGTGTTTCGGAAATGCTACTATAGAGGAAAGTTTCACCATTTTATTAACTATAACTATCGCTGTTTTCTTTTCATCACGTTTGATTCCATTTCATATTCTTCTAAATCTCAACTATCGGTCTTGAATAGTTTATCATCTACATATCTATCCATTCTTACTAATAACTGAATAAGCTATGTTGCTTGTACAGTAAAAGATTTTGCATTTCAAGATGAAACATTTGCTCCAAGACAATAAATGTAAAGTTCACAAACTGTGCCTTTTAAAATAAATATTTCAATGTTCGCAATTGATTTGAACATCAAATTCAACTATATGTATAGAAGAGGTATAGAAAATCTTATTGTTTTGGTTGCACATTAAAACACTAAGAAAACTGAATAAGCGGTTCTGCAGAGTTTGGCCTAAAAGGAATCCAGGAAATTGTTTCTGCAACAACACAACAATGCACACCCCCACACAGTCAGTAAACAAGGGAGGCAATTGACAAATTGGACTTTACTCCGTCATCCACCCTATAGCCCTGATCTGGCTCTATTTGATTTTATCTTTTGGTCCATTAAAAATTCACTTTCTGGGACAAGGTTTGAGGGTGTGATTAAAGCAGTGAAGAAATGGCTACATGTATAGGACAAAACCTGGTACATTCCAGGCATTCATTGACTTGTACCGCACTAATGTAATGTCGTTTAAGTTTATGGGGATTTTATTGAAAAATAAATACATTTAGAAGATTTATTTCTGCATATTGTTTGGAAATTTCATTCATTTTGAATAAGTAGTTTATGGAAAAAAAATGGTGGATTACTTTCTGAGCGCCCGTCCTGGGCAGATGGCGCTCATCAGCCTGGGAGGGCAGATCATCTACGGGTCGCTGCCCTGAAAGAAAATAGCTGCCTTGTGGGTTTTGGCTAGGGACAGCAAAAGACTATTAACGGAGAGCGAACCCAGTAAATGCTGGTTGAAATCAAACACACCGCTGAAGGATAAGCACCTGAGCTCCAATAGGTACTGAAGGTCGTGCAGGTACATCCGTTCTTGATATTTGAATGCTTATATATCACAATAGAATGATAAAAGAGGCAGAAGAACGAGCGCGAGAGAGAACGCCCGTTGTTATTTCTGCATATTTTCAACAACCACAGATTTGTTTTGTATAACTTATTTCATTGCACTGGGTTTTCCCCATATTACTTGGTTCCTCTCCATAAAAATGGCACACCACCTACCGAGAGTATTGCACAAAGCATAAAATCCTTATCTGCTTCAACAAGTCAACAGATCTGATAAAATAAAACTTCCATTTCTTCCATAGATCAAATGTGGCAACCACACCTGAGACTAATTCAGAAAATCTGCTTCAAAGTAAACTTAACGATCTAAAGACAAGCTACAGTGATGCAGAGCTCAAACAATTACTGACAGAACACAGTCTTGTTAAAACGCCGCTGACTACACATACCAGTAGTGTGGTATTAAAGAAACTGGCACAGATAATACTGAATCTAGGTATATAATTATAATAATCAATGCATTTTGCCTATTTATCTTACTGTAATAATTTTATGAATCAAATCAATGAGGAGCGTCTGGCTGGATGGATTAGAGTGCAGCTCCCATGAGAAGTTATGTGTTCAAACCACGGTAAGACCAAGTATTTTTTTTCTGCCGGTGACATAAAAGAAAAAATTATAACCTGAACAGTTTTATAGGACTGCACTAGCCATGCAGCCATTAAATTCTTCAGGCTCTCGTCTACTCTGTCCTACACCACGCTAAAAAGCGGTTGTACAGGTAGTAATGACAGTATTAAAAAAATGTTATACCTATTTATGTTATTCAATCTTATTCAATTTGATCAAGTTCTAATTATGAGTACTAGTTCTAATTGTTTCTTTTGTTAAATAGTCTCTTTCTTTTTCCATTTTGATTAGCTGCCACCTTCACATTGAAGGTTGGTAGCAATGGACCTCCAACACTGCCATGGTGGTGCATTTTGCCAAATTATTATTTGTCTATCTCAATTATATTGTGGTCTTCCTCTTGCCCGGGCAGCAGCTTTCCAGCCTGCTCTTCTCAATTTTGAACTACCAAAGGCTCTTTTACGTGCTCTAATTGAACACAGGACCTAATTTTATTGTCTGTCTCCGATAGGACTAGGAACTCTATCTCACCTACACTGAGATCGGGGATCTCTGGAAAAATATCCAGATGGTTTCACGAGGGAGCAAACCTGGTACCTTTGGCTCAAGAGGCGAGTACCTAACCTTTACGCCACAGAGACCACTGTTTTGTCTACATAAGTCATAGATCAGAACATTTGCGATGAGTGCATAAATGTCACAGAACTCACATGTAAAAACCATCGTCATTACTAAATGTTGTGGTAGGAAACAATACAGTATTAATCTGTATCACATAAACACATGTTGTATCAACAACAGCTGCTCCAGATGGTGTCATAATGACCTAGAATATTGACTTTTAGGCATAATGTCATATGTCAGTAGAGACGTTGGCTAGGACAGCTCTTCGATGGGCAGTAAATTAAAAAAGAAGGCCTGGGTGTCCAATGGAAGCATGGACAAGAACTGTGGAAAGGGAGTTGAAAGATTGTAGCCTGGTGTGGGAAATAATTAGTAGAAAGACAGTATAACAGCAACAATGGAAATAGCTTGTGGAAGCCTTATGTGTCAAATGGAACGTGAAACCAATATAGGGTCCGGCGAACCATTATGTCCTTTGGATTTTTATCTCATCTGTAATCCACCAAAGGACAATTTTGGATAGTTCAACGTGTCTCAGGATCAGATTGGAAATTAAAAAGAGGCCTTGGTAAGATTTTTTTAAAACTGAAACTATGGGGATAGAAATTTAAAGCAGGTTTTACCATATCAGGAAAGTGAGTCTATTGGTAATAAGGTATAGCATTGTACAAGGAACACACCATCATCATCAGGTGCTGTGCCGGCTGGCGTAGGCGATCATGGATCTCCACAAATCTCTGTCGTTGGTGTTTGCTATCAACTCAGATGTTGACATTCTAACGTGCCATGAAGTCAGGCTATACATAATTTTTCTCTCTGTCTTCCTCTGTCTCGTCTACCCTCGATTTTATCGGTTGTCACAATGTGTTCTAAACCTCCCTCCTCATCACATGCCCGAAAAATGATGACTGCCTCTTTCTTATATTGATGATAAGCTTTCTCTGTGTCTTGATCTCATTCAGCACCTCAACATTAGTAATTTTAGCAGTCCGTGTAATTCTCATCATTCTTCTGTAAAACCACATTTCTGTGGCCCTCAGAGATTTTTCGATCTGTGCATTCATTGTCCATGACTCGCATTCATATGTCAGTATTGGTTCTATGTAGCACTGAATAATTTGCATTCTGATTGGGATTGACAAGGACTTGTTGCAGATAATGCTTCTCATTTTCAGGAATGATGTTTTCGCTTGTCCTATTCTGCTCATTTCTGATCGGTATCTGCCATCTAATGTTACCAGGACACCAAGGTATTTAAATTGCTGCATTTGTCTTAGATCAGTCCCATTTACTGTGATGGTGCATTTTGGCAAAATCTGCTTTTGATATGATCATAACTTCTGTCTTCTTAATATTCAAACTGAGTCCTTTGTTGTTACTTTCTGTCACAACCAAGGAACACACAGCAAGCAGAAAAACGATTTTAAGTATAGTAAGCAGTTAGATATGATAAGTAGGAGAAGATGGTAAGTAGGACGAGAGACTAAGCTGGAAGAGATGATAAGTATAACTCAATTATTTTCTTTTTGTTATCTTTAGAGTCAACATCAAGTCTTCCAGATTTGGTCCCAGGCAAGACAGAATGCATGATGATGATGATTCTACTGCTGATGCTCGCAGAACATTGATGGAGGCCAGAGAAATACTATCATCATGTCTGAGTGATTCCAACAAGACTCACTATGTTGTATGCATACCCAGCTTGAGTAAGTTTCTGTGGCAGATTGAAATGTAGGACTTTTGTCTGGTAAATGTACTTATAATAAAGAAAATTAGCTTGTGAAATCAAATGTAAAGGTGGTATTATTAGCTTGTGAAATCAAGCCTAAATGTTATGTTATGTTATGCGATCGACATCATGGCACATTGTGCATTCCCATTCGTGCTCTGTTCTCTACTGCAGCAGCCATCCCAAAGTCCATTTGCTCGTCGTACCCATGAGAAGTTGATTACTATATCTTCTCTCTCTTTACCACGAAGACGACACTGTCTGGCATATCCAAACTTAACCACTAATTCTCAAATTCATTCCAGTGTCTGAGACTTGCCCATGTCACATAATTGAGAGGGTACCGCAATGATATAACATCTCATAAAGGTGGTATTACTAGCTTGTAGCATCCAATGTAAAAGTGGTATTAACATGTGAAATTGAATGTAAAGATGGGATATTAACTCGGAAAGGGAACAACCTCACATAGCCAAAATGACGCTAAGTGTTAACATACTCTTTGACGAGATCATAAAGCCCAAATATACGCAAAATGATAATTAAAGAGCAATGAACACATGTATGGCCCATAAAGTCAGTGCTGTTCTATGCTTGGAAACATGAAGCACAACAAAAGAAACCCAGAAAACTACAAACCTTCATTAATGGACGTTTACGTAGAATAGAGGGAGTGATATGGTATAAAATTACGAAGAGGAACTCAGAGTAAGAACTAAGGAAGAGAGGACACATTGAGAAGACTGACTGGAAGCATAGCAAGACATGCACTGTTTTGGAATCCGAGGAAAGAGGAGTAGAGCAGAATCTTTATTTAAATATTTTAAAAAAGGTCCATTATATATATATATGTGTGTGTGTGAACCATCGGTTCAAGATAGGCCTGTGCCCCGTGGCTAAGTGAGTGTGGCAACAGAGCATATCCTACAGAACTTCCCCAGTATGCAGACCTGAGAAGAAAGAGGTGGCCCACTTATACCAGCATCCAAAAAAATTGTATGGTGTAGCTGACAATCTGAAGCATAAGGCAGCCTTTATTAAAGAATTTAAAGTCCCAATCTAGTGAGAATGCAGAAGAAGAATGAACTATCTGTGCCAAACCCAAGAAAGTCATAAGTTCAATCGTTGTTTTAATTCTCAGGCAATACCATCAAGGTTTCTAGTGACTTTCAAGATGTTCTAAAGCTGATGAAAGAACACAAGAATCAGAATCCAAGAATGCTTTCCTTTCCATCTCTTGCTGAGGCTGAGACCTTTGCAAACAAGCATACAGCAAATGAAGTTTGCCAAGGAGCAACTATAAAGTCAAATTATCCTCAAGTAAGCGTACTATATTACACACAATTTTTTTATAGTCATCAGAAACTAGAAATACTTATTACAATTAATTTGACTGTGCACTCCTTTCCACCCATGTGCGATCAATCCCTTTAGGTGTGTTGAAAGTGTCGCCTGTGTGTTGCCAGGGCTCGCATGGGGAGCAAAGAATAGTAACACTGTGACCTACACAGCATGTCATGAGGTAGGGTATTGGGGAAGCTACCCTAGTAGGTAAAAAATGCGTGGCAGAAATCGGATGTGCTGGCCTACTGGTAGGTGCATAACTGGCACAACGTACAATCACTCATAGGCTCAGATCACAAATAAATCACAAAGATTGGTTAACAAGTTGTTGATATAGAGGATTCAAAGAAGAAATTTAAAGTGTTAGCATCAGAATATGCACAAAGAAACTTGGGCAACATCAACTTTTACCTATACCTCAGAGAAGCCAGATACCAATTTTTAGCTCTGTGTGGACTCGATTAAATATATCAACCGTACAAGACATGTCCCTATAAATTTGGGGATTTAATAGAGTTCATATATCACTGTAGAATGCTAACCCCACTATTATTTTTATAAATATTTGAGGAGTTGGAAGAGTAGAGCCACTACATACTATCAAGCATGTCATAACAGAAGTGTTGTGCTTTGTGAAAACTAGTAACTTCATAATTACATAAATTACTACATCACAGAAGGAACTGTGGATGGAGACCACAATGGTTAAATCCTTAACTCACACATATGACTGTTTCATTGGGAACCCATTTATTGCCCCACTCCATTCTGCTGATAAATCATCACTGATTGGTACACAACTGCTTGTTCATGCAGGATGAAACTGGATTAGATTACAACTGATACTCCCTTGTACAAGATTGTCCCGTCACTATGCATCACCGGTTGATGTGGCTGGTTTAAATCGGTCGTATCTTCTGTCAACCCTCCCAATTGGAGAAAATTCTTACCAGTGGCTTATCTGTACAAATTTGTGGCCTATTAGACAGGATGCATGTGTCCTCGATGGTTGAAAAAAAAGTCAGAATTATATTGCCTAGACCTGAGTATAGAAACCAAAATGTGCAGCTTTCTGATCATAAAGGTGCAATGACTCAGAATGCAGTGAACACTTAGGCACTTGCCTAGAGCATAGCAGAACTCTACATGACCAGAAGTAGTGGAAATAAACACAGTGAACCCTGCCTTACAGTGTCAACAAGAGAATATGTACACCATTATCCAAAAGAGACGCTGCAGATGGATCATACATGTGATATGCATGGAGACTAACGGTGTGACAAAAACTGCATTGAGATGAACACTAGAGGGCAAAATGAAAATCTGGAAGATCTAAAATGACCTGGAGGAGAACAGTAGAATAGAATAGAAACTGAAAGACATGAATCACAGCTGGAATATAACACAGAAGACGAACAAGAATAGAGAAGAATGAAACGTAATTGTTGCTATCCTGTCACAGGCTGGAGAGAGAAAAACTATTCCTTGGCTGCTATATCATTGAGCAGCATCGTCTCATTGTGCTCTGACAGTTCAATCTTGCCTTCTGTCCAGTATTAGAAAATCTACACACACATCGCATCTCTTCACTGTTATATGCAACATAAATAATAAGAATAATAGCCGTCCATTGCAAACGATGAGGACAACAGTCTCAGACATGTGCTGTTGCACCTCTCTAGTGTGTGCGGAGATTGGACTGTAGAATCCAATCCTAGAACACAATCCCCTACCACAGGTGGGTTATGCATGATCAAGGTTAGACATGTGGGTGTTGTGTGTTGTCTTTTCGCACAGCTTGTTTTCCCTGTGCCTCAACAGCACGATGATTCTCAGTTATGTGGGTTCCTCTTGTGTCGTTACAGTGCCACATTTGGCGATCTTGCGCCAGGGATATCCAGCACGGGTTGTCTATATCACAGCATTTCAGAGACACTTTAAGAGTGTCTTTAAAGCGTTTTTTCTGTCCGCCAGCATAACGTCTGCCCCCTTCAAGCTCGCCACACATCAACTGTTTTATGATGCGTTTATCAGACATCTGAGCAACGTGTCCGGCCCATCTCACTTGGGCCTTCTACCACATAAATAATGTCATTGAGCTGAAGGACAAGTACCAATTCCTGCTGGATAATCAGTGAAAGAGAAAGTGTAAGTGAAGAAACAGTGTTGTAAAGATTTAACATAACTTTGTAAACTAATCACAAAAATTGTGGGAAAATGTGATACACTTTAGTTGCTACAGTAACGCTATCTACTCACAGGAGAAAGCAGAGGTGGAATTAACAGAGATGAAACTCTTTCCTTCTTTGACAACTCCACAACTCAATGAATTCAGGATGCTTCTGGAAAAAGGCAATATAAATGTTGCGGTTGACCGCATTCTAACCAACCCACGTTACCTGGTTCTGAATATAGATATGCCTACAATTCTCAAGGTAGGTTTTGTTGTCTGCGTTTGATTTTGTCAGTGACATATCGGTTACACATATATATATATTTTATGAGCACATATATATTTCAACCAGCAAAATCAAGGAGAGATGAGACAGTATGACACAGAGGGAAAAATATAGACAGCCTGGCTTTAAGCTATAGAAGAGTGTCAACAAACTAACTGATAGTCAGTACGAAGAACAGGCGCTTGTAGATATCTATGACTGCCTGCACGCATCAGCCGCATAACACAGAATGATGATATAATATTGATATGAATTGGCAAAGCAACATCAGCTTTTAAAAGTCTAAATAAAATATGGAACTGCAAATTATATAGTATTAAAATTAAATTATGAATTTTCAATTCAAATGTATCAATCCTAACATATGCCAGCGAGAGTTGGAAAATGACTAAAGATATTGAATGCATTTGAAAATAGATGTCTGCGAAAATAATGAATATAAAATGGAACGAATTCAGGAGAAGTGATGAAATCAGAGACATGTCTGGTCAACCACTAGTGGCAACTGTTATAAGAAAGAGAAGATGGAGATATGTTGGGCACACCTTGAGGAGAAATGATCAACGAATATCAAAGCACGCATTGAGGTGGGATGCAAAGGGTTCAAGAAAGAGAGGTCGACCTAAGGAGACCCTGAAACGAACTTTGCTGAGACAGGCAAGAGGTATCAGTCTCAGTTCCATGGAGAAGATTGAGCGAGTTGCCCAAGATAGAGCGGTATGGAGAAGTTACTTGCAGGCCCTATGTAAAGTATAACGGTACGAGAGGAATTATTATTATTATATATATATATTGGTGCAGCCCGAAAAGAGCGACATACTAGGTATGCAAGGAGATTGATTAATCAACATCGAACTGGCGTGTTGTGCCGCTGGACGCTGCTGGATTTGCTGAGGCGGATCGGAGCACCTATGAACGTGTCCGAGTGCTATGACGATAGTCCTCATATAACTGATAACTGATCTTAGTTTGCCTCTCCATATATACCTAGCCTGTGCAGCTAATTTAGGAAATATGCTTTGCCCATTTTGCACAAACCCCCTCTCTACCTTTCTTTTTTTTCTAAAGGAAAGACATGGTATATAAATTTGGAATCAAACAGGAGATGCCAGAAGATGGAATGGAATATACACCTAACCACCAACTGCCTTATAATATATAATATATATATATATATATATATATAGTTACTGAACAACAAATTTATCCTGTGTGGTGCCGGTGTCAGGGAAGAAAAGAATAGTACCACTGCGACCTACATGGCATGTCATAAGAGATATAGGTCCTAGAGAAGCTACCCTAATGAATAAAAAGCATCGCAGAAATCGGATGTGCTGGCCTACTTGTAGGCGTATAGCTGGCACAACATACATTCGCTCTTAGCCTTAGATCACATACAAATCACACATAGTAGTTTACAAGTGAAGGATATGAAGAAGAAGAAACAACAAATTTCTTGTTGAAAACATTGTCAGCCATTTATCTGAGGTATTTATTCAGACCTTCTTTGAGGCTAGATATGTTCCTAACAATCCATTCCCATTTGCAAGTTTTGCTGATGCATCTTTATATATCTAATATGTTTTTTTAATGATATTGTTCGCAGTATGCATATGATTGATTACTGAACGGGATGAACAAATATAGAATTGTGTTCCCTTAACCATCATCTTCCATTCAGGGTTATGTTTCTTAGATATGACCGTCACGTTTGTTTTTCCTGTTTAAGCAGAGAACTTTGTGTGCACTTTTGTCTACTAGAATGTTCATTATTATGGGGGATATTTTTCCCCACAATGTTGTATTTTAAATTTTTGTCCCGATCCAGACTCACTTAAGCTTTCAGCTCTTTGGCTCGGTGCCATGGACATCGTAACCCTTCTGTTCGGTGCCACAAACACCGCAAATCTGGAGAACCTGTGGCTTTTCTGCCAGCCAGCGGAATTGAACCATACTCACAGGGGCTTGTCACCCGTCGTCCAACGTGCTACGAACACGCTGGACAGACGGGCAATTTTGTATTGAAGACAACATGACCAGCATCTCAAGCTGTTTCTTATGTGCCCACCTACTGCTATTCCTGGCATATCTTTTATGGATCTTCTGCATTCGCCCATTATGAATTCAGACATAGTCAGGGCACCTGGTATCGCGCTTCTGTCTGAGTTTTGCGTGAAGGCCTGCTTTCCTTATTAAGTGTCCCCCATTTTATGGATCTAAATGGGAGGCAATTCTAGTTGCAATCCATAATTTTTCTTTAAAACTAAATTATGGTGGTTGCCCATTGTCTTCCGTCCATTTGTTCACAGTGTACTTCACAAGCGTTTGACTGAAATAATTTAATTGACAAGAGCATCGGATGTTTGAAATCTAAGCTTTCCTGCTTCTAGATGAGCTGCCAACCATAACTGATGAGTCTCCTTTTTCTCAAACTATTGACTTACTGGACTTATTCCTCTCCACTCCTTGTGGAGCATACAGCCTCAACGATTGATTGCCACTTTTCCCAGTCGCAAACTGTTTTCATTATGGCCTACCAGGATAGTCCAGCATCTCTCAGTTCCTCAAGAAGACTTGTCTCAAGGTCTGTTTAGGATGTCCCCTTTTCCGTTTTCCTTGTAGGTTTCACTCAAGTGCTTGTCTAGTGACACTCGATTCAGTTTTCCATAGGGTATGTCCGACCCATCACCATTTTGTCCTCTTAAGGTATCAGTATCAGCAGAGAATGGGTGCCATTAGTAAATAAATCATAAAAAATTGAATTTTAAAGATTTAGATCCCATATTTTCACACATACTAAACAAATGATCAAGCTATCTAAAACAGTGATTGGCTATGGTGTTCAGTATAGACAGGTAGGTAAGTGAGACTTTTGACAAGAAAAATTATTTGAGTCATGTGCAAAATATAGGTGTCACTTATTACACAATTTGAATGAAATGGTACAGTCAAATTCATTCAAACTTAAACAGCATATACACAGATTGTGTGATTTTGGCAAGTACTAGGATAAATAGTATACACTGAATAGATTTTATTTTGTCGCCACCTGAAAATTGTCTTTTTTTTGGGTTAAAAATTGTCATCTTTGAAAAATCATAAAAAAGATTACAATCAAGATATTGGAATTATCCTAGTATGCGCTATAGGCAGTCCTAATGGTAACATGCATGCAAAATTACATGCTGATTGGTTAATATTTGACAAAGTTATGATGTAATAACTATCATGAACTGTTAATTTTCGAACAAAATCGTAAACTAATTTATGTTTAAATTTTTCTACTTGCTTACCTCAATGACTCCCTCACAATATGGGAAACCTTCAGACTGAGTTAACGCCTCCTCTAATCCAAGTCTCTTCCTCCTTCTTGCACTTCTGGCTTCCAGGGACGCTTCTGTTGCTTGTTTATGCGCGTATTGCAGCGCTTCCGTCAGTGGCGGTGAAATACTCTGATGTGAAATGTCCATAATAGTTGCATTGCTGCAAGAGGGCTTCTAGGATTTTGCTCCATCATTGAAAATGAGAGTTGCGATGCCAACTGCAATCTTAACAGTCACTAATCCGTGGTACTTGTGTTTTGGACAATATCGCCATATTGTGCTGTTTATTGATTCATTAGCATTCTGGGTGTAGCCATCTAGACATTTTTTCAGTAAGTCAGGGTGTGATAAATCTCTGAAAACCGGCTTGATAACATCCATAATGGCCGCAGGCAGGTTGTTTTTATGCTTATAATTCTGTTCTTTATTGGCGGTAACAGCTTCTTTATATGGACACCAACCAATTTTGCAGAGATTGTGGATAGGCTTCTGATCCGTGGAGAGCTTATGAAAATATATCGCCCAAACAGCCTCTCGCATTCCTTTCAGGTCATTCTTATTACCCCTAATAGCATTTCCATAATATTTCTGAATGGAGTCAATCTGTGTGTCAGTAAGCCTTCCCTTTCCTCCTATAGTTTTCCCATCTGACAATTTCTTTTCTCTCCCCCAAGACGTCTTGATCTTGCGCAGACGAGTGCCCATTCTTTTTTTGTACATGCCCTACACATTCTATTTTCTCAACAGGAGTATCACCGTATGGGTTCGAATCAGAAACTGTTTTAAAACTGCTTGTATCCCCATCACCAATGAAACGCGTGTATCTCAGTTGATATCTTTCAACTGATCTAGAAAATAATTCTTTAGCAGTTGTTGCCTCCATACTACCAGATGAACCGCTATGTATAGACGTACACTTTGGTTGATGATTTTGCTTCCACAACTTATAAGGATCAGAATTGTTGTCTTGAGTGTTCCAGTAGTCACATGATTTGCACACTTTTGAGAGTGTTCCAGTGTCAAGAACCTTTCCTGTAACACAGCCAATGAGTGTAGTTACACCTATTGTTGATGAATGCCCACGGGTCATCCAGGTACCATCTACAGACACATCAATATCACGGCATTCAACTAATTCTGTCTCCTCTGCTAATTTAAATTCTGTTTCTGCAGCTCTTTTCATACTAGCTGCCTGGGAGGAACTAACTGCACTTTCTAACTTTTCATTTATTAGTTTGTATGTGGTCTTCTGGACAGGTGGCGGAAGATTCATTATTCCACAAAATGTCTGCAGGTCTGTACGGCCACCTCCGGCACAGCGCATAGCAAAAACAGCTGCTCTATTGACTGAGTGTATTTGTAAACTGTTACTATTGTTTACACTTATTTGTGGGTTGGACGGGAAAGAGGTTTGTTTTATACACTTCTTGTTACTACATACAAATTCAAATTTACTACCTAGTCCTCGTCTTTCAGTCTCAGTTAGTCTGACCTGACTGTGACAAAATGAACAAACTAGCTGTGATGAAATCTGATGACAGAGAATATCCAAATCAATTATCCTGTAACCTGTATATGACTTATTCAAATGACTGGAAACTTCCTCACGTGTAGATTCTTCTAAATCTGTATCTGAATCATCATCAATGTCATAGAGGTTTTAATTTTCATCACTGACCGACTGTAGTGGCGTGGCACTAGGAATATCAACATAAGAGGAATCACTAATTTCACTGCTGATTGAAACATTAGTAGGATTACTAATGATACTATTACTATAACTATTAATATTAACATCATGTCTGTCCTCAATTTGATCTAAATTTAAGTCACTTCTGCTTGTCTCGCTCATATACCTATTCCCACAAAACGTACGCTTCTTGGATCGGTTAAAATGCTTTTTATCGCCTGACATAATTCAAAATATC
Organism: Arion vulgaris; assembly: GCA_020796225.1. Taxonomy (NCBI): domain Eukaryota; kingdom Metazoa; phylum Mollusca; class Gastropoda; order Stylommatophora; family Arionidae; genus Arion; species Arion vulgaris. Next base: position 19,803,212 of record CM036766.1, read on the forward strand.
ACTTATCAAACAAAATACAGTGTTCGAAAACCACAAATTGACCGCACGCTTTGAACAATGGCCATCTTGTATTCTTTTACGGGATCATTCATTGTAATAAAACTTAAAGGGAGGTTCTCATTATACCTAAACGATATGTATATCGGTAAACTCACTTTAGTCAGAAATAAAACTGTTTTCCTTTCCCATACGAAGAAGACATCATGATTTTCTATTCATCATAATTCAAAAACTATTTAACCAATTTTAAAAATTTTAAAAGAAGTGTATGCACAACTGGTTAACCTTTAATTAGATACCAAGTATGTAGTGAAATTTTTAAATCGCATTTTTGCGGTATTCTCTGCTGATACTTATACCTTAACCTGGATCATCATGGGTTCCTGTCATGTTCTTATTCACAGATCTCAATCTTATGTCCTGCAAGACTGTCCCTGTATGTCCTCCCTAGAAAGGAATGCTGGCCCTACAACTCAACACTAAATTCAAAACTACATGTCACCAGAGTTGAGCACCAGACAACAGTTGACTTGATCATAAGAACCCGTCTAACGGCATAATTATCAGAATAGTGATCGCGAAGAAGGTCTCAATCTATTATTCTGTTTAAAGACTTTAATATACTGAGTTAGCGTTATGTTTAATTGACAAATTTTCCTTGCAGGAAGGGGCACGCTACAATGCACTTCATTCAAGTGTGATAGCAGGTCAGCTGGAATCGTGCAGGTTGGTCATGGAAATGATCAGTGATGTTGAATATCTGAAACGCTTGTATGAGAGCGAGAAAAGGGCAGAGGAAAACTCCAAGAGGTTGATTGATCTCTATCTCAACACACCAGATAAAGTGGTTAGTAGTGTTTAGTTATTCTCCTTTCATCAAAGTGAATTTTATTGACCATTTGTCTGCTATGAAGTCTTACTCCACCAATATGGACCCAATCTGATGCCTCTGACTGATTTTTGCATGAAAGCTAGTTTGCCATATCACCATTATCCATCGTCATTCAGGCGAGGAGGAGCGTCTGGCTAAATGGATTAGAGCAAGGCTTCCGTAGGGAGACCGTGTTCAATCCATGGTACGGCTGAGGATTTTAATGTCGGCGGATAAAAGAAAACCCTACCTGAATAATTTTGTGCGGACTGCTCTAGCCATGCGGCTATTTAATTTCTCAGGCTCTCATCCCTCCTACTATGTCTATTGTCTTTGCCGGGTAGATGATAGAATTGGTTGTTCACTCTGCCGTCAAGTGTCGGAGTGGCGCTTAATTCTCATTCCAGGGCCAGATAAGTCACCCGTGTTGTGTTATATACATGTTTATTTAGAGCGGCACTACAGGCAGTAACTCGGTTTAAAAAAATTCAGGCGAGCCTTACTCTGTCTTCAGAGGTACTTGTAATTTAAAGAATCAGAGCCTCCTGAAAGCCAACCATGCACGATGTGTACACTGAAAATTTTTGACCAAGCAATCCTCAAACACCAGATATTCCATAACATGGGGTCACTAAATAGGAAGGGTACTTATCAGCTTTGATATCTCCGACCCCAGCAGCTATTCACCAGTATACTCATCATATAAAAACAGGTTCCTTAGTGGAAAATGAAATGAAAATCGTGGCATATCCTTTACAGAAAAAATTGATTCTCTTGTCACCTTCTTCACTAAATTGATTGTTAGGTGTCCTAATATGTCCAGAAGTTGTAAATGCCACTAGTACATGCTTGAGACAATTTGTACCTTGACCATTCATTATCTACTTACTTACTTATTCCGCTCCTCGGGGAGCATAGGGCCTCAACAGTTGTTCGCCACTCTTCTCGGTCTCTGACTGTTTTCTTTATGGTCTCTCAGGATAGTCGAGCACTCTTCAGTTCCTCAAAAAGACTTAGTCTCCAGGTTTATTTAGGCGTCCTCTTTTAGTTTTCCTTGCATTTCATCAAGGAAAACTCATCATCATCAGATGCCATGCCGTCTGGCGTAGGTGATCATGGATGCCCACAAATCTCTCTTTGGTGTTTGCTATCAACTAAGATGTTGATGCTCTACCGTGCCATGAAGTCAGGATATCCACAATTTTCTCTCTCTGTCTTCCTCTGTCTCGTCTACCCTCGATTTTACCAGTTGTCATAATGTATTCTAAACCTCCCTCCTCATCACATGCCAGAAAAATGATGACTGCCTCTTTCTTATATTGATGATAAGCTTTCTCTGTGTCTTGATCTCATTCAACACCTCAACATTAGTAATTTTAGCAATCCATGGAAATTTTCATCATTCTTCTGTAAAACCACATCTCTGTGGCCTCATAGATTTATCTACTACTGCTAATAATTCTTATTCCCAGTTGAACATAAGGCTGCAATTGCTGCTCTCCACCAAATTCCTATCTGGCTTATCTTCTTCATCTCTCCCCTCGAGGCTTTGATTTGCTCTTCTATTGTTCTATATCATCGCTATACTTCACTTCCCTGGTGGATTCTACTCAAGTGCATATCTGATTGTTTTTGTGCTGTTGTTTCCTGAGGGTGTGTACAGTTGACTTTCAGTGCATGGATTTCATCAGTCAGTCATATGTTTCAGCTTTGGTGGTTCTTCCAGATTTGGGTCAGTTGTGGTTTCAGTTACAGTTGACAATATTTTTTTTGGTTTGAGCTTCTCTGGTTGGGGCTGTGTATTAATGTTAATAAAATTAGTATTTGCAATACAGCTATTAAAAGTCTAAATAAAATAGGGAACTGCAAGTTATATAGTTTTAACAACTAAATAGCTAATTTTCAATCCCAATGTTGTATCAATCCTAACATATGCTAGTGAGAGTTGGAAAAGGACTTCAGGATATAGAAAGTAAGTTGAATGCATTTGAAGATGGATGTCAGAGAAAAAGGATAAACATAAAATTGTACGAATTCAGGAGATGGGAGGAAATCAGAGAAATGTCTGATCAACTACTAGTAACAACTGTTATAAGAAGGAGAAAATGGAGATATGTTGGGTATACCTTGAGAAGAAATGATTAAAGAATGTCAAAGCAGGTATTGAAACGGGAGGCAAAGGGTTCAAGAACGAGAGGACGCCTAGGGAAACCCTGTAACGAACTTTGCTGAAAGAGGCAAGAAATATCTGACTCATGTTTATGGTAGAGATTAAACACGTTGCCCAGGACAGAGTGATATGGAGAAATTACTTGCAGGCCATATGTAGCATATATTGGTATGAGATATATATATATCTATATATATATATATAAGTTGTGTCTTGGACAGTACTGTTTGATTTTATGAGTGTTTTAACTTCCTTTATTTTATTACAGGCCAACAAAACGCCATTGCATTTTGCTAGTGAGAGAGGATTTGTGGATATTGTTGCCTTTCTTGTCAGCTTCAAAGTCTGCATCAGAAATTTTAACCATCATATTCATGAAACAGTGAAAAAGGTAAAAAATATATTTGTTAAACTATATTGATGACTAGCGCAACATATTTTTAGAGGATCTACTGTCCTGGGCATGGGGGTGTTTGTGACAATGAGAGAGCAGACAAGTTTGCATCAACAGCATTGATTGTCAGGGAGTTAAAGATGGATAAGGAGGATGTTCTTCTCTCTCTCTCTTCTTAACTGCCTGTTGGATGAAGACACTAAAATAGATCTTGAATTGATAAAGCGATTTAAACAGTTTGAAGTTACCTGTTGTACACTTAGAACTGGATGCCTGAGTGGCAGAGTGAGGGGTGTGTTTAACCAGCGAGCCTTGCCATCTGTTCACAATACTCGTTACACTGGTCTTCCACAATTATAGAACACATGCAGATTCTACAATTTATCATAACTGCTCAAGAGTGAAAACTCGCATCCCTAGTTAGAAGAAGAAACCAGCGTGCCATGGTAGCCATTAGTATGCATACCTGTTGACATCTGTTGGGAAGACTAATGGGTCTGCCCGGGAGCGCAGTAACGTCGGTTGAGTAACCAATTTTATAAGAATTTAAAATGAGAAGTTCAAATTCTGATACATGCAATTATACTTCTTGTTTGTTGATTGCACTGTGTGTTGTCTGGGCTCACAATGGAAGCAAAGAATAGTAACACTGCTACCTACAAGGCATGTTGTATGAGGCGACTGAGGTAGGGGCCTAGTGAAGCTACCCTAATAAATAAAAAATGTAGCAGAAATTGGATGTACTGGCCTACTTGTAGGCACATAACTGGCACAGCTTACAATCACTCACATCCTTGGATTACATACAAATCACAAAGAGTAGTTAACATGTGGTCGATATGGAGCGTTCAAAGATTTTTTTAATTGAGACTATATTAATGTATAGATGAATATGTCTTGGTATCGTCCATTTACTTTGATGGTGCATTTTTTTGCTATCAAGACAATGTCGTCAGAATATCTCAAGTTATTCATATTATGTCCACTTGTTCCTACTCCTGCTATCTCCTTTATTGATCTCATAATAGATTTTGGTACAGAGAAAATAGGTCGGGTAAAAATGAACATTCTCGCATAACTCATTTTTTAAATTTGAAATTTCTATGGAAATTTTGTCCACTCTTATAGCTATTGTTTGTTGCCAATATATTTTCTGAAGGACTCTTATATCTTTGCTGTTAATATTTAAGCTCTCTAACATTTTGGAAAGAGTGTGATGATTGCTTTGTCATACATCATGGTATAGTCTGTAAAACTCAAGTATAGATCTGTTTTTATTTCCAGTGATTTTTACTATTACTGTTTTTCGGATAAATCATTTCAAGTATCTTCAACAAACCTGCACATTTTTTTCATAAATTTTAATATATATATATATATATATAAAAAAAAAAAAAAAAAAAAAAAAAAATGCATGTGTGTAACCATTAATATTGAGAACCACGGTAGTATAGTTTCTAGTGCACTTGCTTATGCACAGTCTCAGGAACAGATTTCACAATGGGAGTTTAATTTTTCAAACTGTAACGGTTCTATTTACCAGTGTAAAAAAAGAGTTACGGAAGAGATGCTGACGATGGATAGGACACACATTGAGAAGACTGACCGGAAACATTGCAAAACAGGCACTATTTTGGAACCTGCAAATTATTAAATAGTTCTTGTACACACAAAGAAAGCGTGGGGACTGACTGTCAGCAGACAGACTCAAAACATTTCCCGTAGGAGAAAACCGAAAGCCCTGATCTACACATGTATGGTACCATACATAAGTAGGGCCTAATTTCAACAGGGGTTCAACGTTAGTCGTTCTTGTCACAGATCAATTATATATCACAATAAGAGTGATAAAATTGGTCGTATCAAAGAACGAATGCTAAGAAGAGGAAAAAGAAGAATCCGCAGAGAAAGAGGAGATGGGGAAGGCCTAGAAACATCTGAAGAAGAGAGCTGGAGACCGATATCTAAATGATAAGCAAGACGTGGACAGAATTGGAAGGGATGGCAAGAGACAGGAAGGGCTGGAAGAAGTTTGTTGAAGACCTGTGCTCTGATGGGAGTTGAAAGAAGAAGAAGAACGACTCTCAGTTCTACCTAGCCTCAGTTGGGTCCCAGAGAAAGACTGGAATAAAGGCAGTTGGCATGATGTTGGCTACTTCACTCATCATACATGGTTAGTCAAAGAAAAAAAAACAGACCTAACACCATATTTCCCATTATTCCTCATGGTATGAAAACTGGTTTCTTTACTTTAAAAAAGATTACTTTAGGATGACAGCTGTGGAGGCGGGACATCTTGTAAGAGAGAGATTTTGAAGGACTTTTAGGGCTGAAAAGTACCGCTACAGGACACTTTTGTTGGATAATGTTGAGAAATTAAATACCACAAAAAATATCATTAGAGCATCTTTGATAAAGAAGAGGAAAATATTTGAACAAACAATATCATGTCTTGGACACTGAAATATTTTAGTCACATTAAACATCACAGTTATTTAATTAGTGGTAGCGACAATGGAGGGTATGTTCCTGGAAGATGAGACATGGAACAATACAAATAATGGTGGCAACAGCACATTAAAAAACATTGGACAAGAGGATGGAAGAGTCAGGAGAAATTTATAGAGATTGAGATTTCTCGTTACATATATGTTCTTGCTGTTCTTTTAGAACAGCACGGATGGAACAAAAACGTCAAAATAGAAAGGCAATAAAACTTCCCACAAGTGCAAGTATACCTTGCCCACACTGTACAAGAACATTTCAAGCCCATATCGGGCTCACTAGTCATCTACGCACACACAGACAAACATAACACAACTACATTCTCTTGGATTTGTGTGGTCATCATCACCTGTGATGGACGAGCATCATCATATGTTCTTGCAGATTATATGTAAATTGATTGATTGATTGATAGGACCATCATCATTGCACTTTGGTGACTAAGCATGTGTGCTCCTATCTCTTTCTTACAGAGGAAGATCTCAGCGGCAGTGCATGAACTCTGTAGCACTAGCGAGGTCCCCATTGTAATTTTGAAGATGGTGAAGATATTTAGTAGGAATTTTATTTTTAATCTTTTCTAATGAATTTTGCCCTGGCAGCAGCTTTCCAGCCTGCTCTTCTCGATTTTTGAACTGCCATGGGTTCTTTTACATGCTCACTGGACCTACGTTTTTATTGTCTAACTCTGATAGGACTAGGAACTCGATCTCACCTAGACTAAGATCATGGATCTCTGGAAAAATATCCAGATGGCTCCATGAGGGAGCGAACTTGGTACCTTTGACACAAGAGATGAACACCTAAACTCCCAGATTATATGTAAATGTAATGAATTGTGTTTTTCTCTTTCAAACAAAAAGGGACATGAACAATACGAGAAGTTGCTAATGACAGGCGAAACACCAGAAGAGGTAAGATATATTTGCATGTTTTTTGTTTTGTTCTTCATGATATATTCATACTGTCTTGATGGACATGCAGGTGTTCATGGCAATTCTTCTTCTTTGAATGTTTCATATTGACCACTTGCTAAACCACTCTTTGTGATTTGTATATGATCTGAGCGTAAGAGCGATTGTATGTTGTGCCAGTTATGCGCCTACAAGTAGGCCAGGGAGGAACACACAGATAATAAGGAAAACATGTCTTCAAGCAAAAATCAGTCAAAAGCGTCATACCAGGCTATGCCTGAATTCATAGTGTGCAAACACAAGAAGAAGAATTACATGTTGTGCTAGCAGATCTGGATATCTGAGGAGCAGATAATAAATATGTTTAACCAGCCAGCCATGAGAACCATCAGCATGCATATCCTTTGACATATGCTGAGGGAGACGTCTAAGGGAGTGCTATAATGTTAGTTGAATAATCAATAACCAATATCAAATTGCATGCATCTCAACATTAACCCCTTTGTCCTTCTGAGCCGATACACTGGCTTACTGTATTTTTAAAAATGATAAAAGCCAGTATACTGGCAAATTTAGTATATATTGCAATATAAATGCATGCAGAGGTAACATACATTGCGGAGTGAAAGGGTTTAAAGTTTGTTGTAATGTGCCTTCAATATTATATGTCTGCTACCATTTGTGCTCACATTCTACAGACTGTTATATGTCCATGTATTGATGTTGCCTAGTGCCTTATTGTGCTCAGCCTTTCCTTCTAGGATGATTGTCATAAGAACAGTAGTATTGTCATAAGTACAGTACATTGTCATACATTCCTGTCATGAATTCTCTCAACATTTTTCTGGTCATGAATGATCTCAACAGCCATTTTTTCTGGTCATGAATTATCTCAACATAATTTTTTTCTGGTCATGAATTATCTCAACAGCATTTTTTTCTGTCATGAATTATCTCAACATCATTTTTTTCTGTCATGAATTATCTCAACAGCATTTTTTTCTGTCATGAATTATCTCAGCATTTTTTTCTGTCAAGAATTATCTCAACAGCACTTTTTTCTGTAATGAAATGTCTCAACCATGCTTTCCTGTTTATGAATTATCTCAATATTATTTTCATATCATGAAATGTCTCAACAATGCTTTCCTGTCATGAGTTATCCCAACATTATTTTCATATCATGAAATGTCTCAACAATGCTTTCCTGTTTATGAATTATCTCAACATTATTTTCTTATCATGAAATATCTCAACAATGCTTTCCTGTTTATGAATTATCTCAGCATTATTTTCTTATCATGAAATGTCTCAACAATGCTTTCCTGTAAAAAAAAGTATCTCAACAATTTTTTGATCATGAAATATTTCAACAATAATTTCCTATAAATAAAATATCTCAACAACGCCCCTGTCATGAAATGTCATCTAGAAGTTTCTGATGCTGTAATTATGCACACAATCGTGAGTTCTATGCATGACCTTCTAAACAAATGCTGCCAGTTCGACAGGCAATCTATTCAGATTTGATTTTCTTTATTCAATTTGCTAAAATGTCAAATGTGTGTCTTTTTCCATTCAATCTCAATTAAATCAAAATGCCTTTGCCATTTCAGCACTGTTCCATGTTGCCAAGATTATTGTTAATTTTATATATATATATTTTTATTTTTTTATTCACATGCTATGAATTTGGGCGTAGTCCTTTAGTAATCCTAGCAAATTGGGGGTTTTCTGTTTGCAAAATCTTACAGTTACCCTTCTATACACATTTATACACATTTCTATACACATTTCTATACACATTTCTATACACATTTCTATACACATATCTATACACATTTCTATACATATTTCTATACACATTTCTATACATATTTCTATACATATTTCTATACATATTTCTAGACACATTCTAGACACATATCTAGACACATTTCTATACACTTCTATACACATTTCTATACACATTTCTATACACATTTCTATACCACATTTCTATACCACATTTCTATACACATTTCTATACACAGTTATACATTTATATACACATTTATACACACATTTATACACTTCTATACACATTTGTGTTGGATAATTTGCGTAGATTATATAATAGCGAGAGTCTGTAGATTAAGCGGTAGGGAGCTCGATCACAATCCAAGCGTACCTGGTTCAAACTCTGCGACGTGCTAGTTTGGAAACAAATTAGTTCCCTTGGATTTTTATGAGTGGTGAAAATAGACCTTGCCGTTCAGAAAGCAATGGCAAACTGCTGAACATATAAGTAGTGCGAGAAAATCGACTACTCGCTTACTGTTGTTGATGGCTAAGTTCTGTAAAGGATATGTCACGATTTTAGATTTTTCAAATTTTAGTACACTTTAGTAGCCGAAATTCGGATGTGAATACATGGTGGAGGGACCTAACGGGGAAACACATACTCACGTTATCAGCGCAAAACACGACCGCAAATAGTGCTTATCTTGATGGATAAGAACGGAGGCAAATAACAAAAGGCTGATGTAGACCTGCAACATGTTACGGAACTATTCCATTCGAGATTGCGCACAGTTTACTATAAATATACTTCGTGTTTGATTTAATATGGAATTCAAGATTTATTTCGCTACTACGTTTCACTTGTGTGATACTAGTTAAACGTAGCGCACCAAAATGTTTATCCGGAACCAGTTCAGGTAAGATATGCGACATAGCTTTGTTTGGAATATATTTATTTAATTACAGATATGCTTTAACAGGCTCCGAAGGAGAAGGGTTGACTTCATTGTACCGGATTCCCATATAGCCGTCCCTGTCAGCAGAGATGGCATGCCATCTGCTGAGAGGATTGCACAAAGTACGAACTCCGTAGCGCCGGCAATAGTCCTAGGGATCTCATGAACAAATTGCACATGTCTCGGTTCGACTCGAACCCACAACCTTCAGTGTGACAGGCAAACGACTTAACCATTTCACTATTGAGACCCCCATGCTTTAACTAGAACATGACAGCAACAGAGGTAGAGGGGGGTGTTTCATAACCAATAAGGATGTAGGCCTTAGGACACAACAAACTAGTATGCAATAGCCAAACTTTTGAGAACTACAGTATTAATAAATATATATATTGAGTAATTATACAGGGTGTTCAACTTAAAAGCAGCCCATGAATGGAGCTAATCTGGCATATATGTATGGAAATGAGAAGGTTCAGTTATGACGTATAGGTCAAGGTTGTGTGACGGTGTGTAATTGTAGAAAAGGGAAGGGGCGATGAACAAATGTGACGTAGGACGAGCTAGTCAGAACCGGTTTAAATAGTAAATAAACACAACTCAATGTGTACCTGGCAACTTTCGAATTGTCAATGGGGCTGCAATTATCTTGAACACCCTGTATAATTACGCATATCTGCAGGCGTAGAGCATATACCTACGCAATGATATAATTATGCCGAGCACTACTGTTGCAAGTAATTGTGCTTTTTTTTATAACACGGTTATCTCAATATGATCAAACGATATGCACATTGAGAACGACTGCAATACTTCTTCTTCTTCTTCTTTTGTCGCCACACTGCTACCGGGTTGTTGCCCAGTGTCGTGGTTTTCTGTTTTTGTCTTGCGCTGTTCTGGTGGCTTGTGTGATTGTTATCTTTGCTCTTTCACAGGATGCTGCCACGCCATCTAACCATCTTTTCCGTGGTCTTCCTCTTGCCTTCTTTCCCGATGTTCTGTTGTAGAAGACTCTGTATACTGTGGAGTTTGGATGCATTCTTATTAAGTGGCCAAACCACTTCATTCTTTGTTTATCTATATAATTCAAGCACGGTTTTGTGCCAACTTTCTTTCTTATGCTGATGTTGGTGATTCTGTCTTTTCTTGTGTTGTTGGTAACTTTTCGCAGGCAACGATTTCACATGTAGTTATTTTTTGTGACTGCGCTTTGCTCAATGTCCATGTTTGGCTCTGGTAACACAAAGTAGGTATAAAATGCTGTTGATCATTTGTTTCTTAGCTGCCTGTGAAATTTGTGGGTGCCTTAACAATGGGGCTAGCTGGTAGGTTACAGCATTTGCTTTTGTACTCTAGCCTCTATTTCTCTATCTAGTTTTCCGTCTTCTGTGAATATGCTTCCTAAGTATTTGAATTCTTTCACTTGGTTTATTTTAGTGACATTGACATGGATGTCTAGATTATTATGTTTTCTTCCCATATTCATTATTTCTGTTTTAGTGTTGTTGATTTTCATGTCATGTTTCACACAATTATTGTTCAAAGTGTCAATATGATGTTGTAGATCTTGTTCATTTTGATGTATCAGGCACTGATCATCTGCAAAAAGCAGTTCATTTATTTCATCATTATCTGAATTCGACTCTTGAGTTATTTTATCCATATATGCGATAAAGAGTAGTGGTGAGAGGACACAACCTTGTCTAACACCCAACAGGTGTTAGACCTGCAATACTAACATGTGTAAATGACAGCTTGCAACCAGGTAGTTTTTTTCTTCTTTAGGAAGTCTAAATGTTGTGCCGAATCTATTATCGTCTGTTTTTTTTTTTTTTTCTAACGTAGATCGGTACATAAAAATACAACATTACAACCGAAACGCAATAATTGCGTAGGTATATGCTCTCTACGCCTGCAGATAAGTGATAACAGGAGAAACGCTTAACTCAATATTGATTGCGATATTACCAATCTTGCTATCTAAATGTCATCTCCAACTTGAACTTCTCACAACCTACAGATATTGTGCCTTGTCTTTTCTAGTAGTAATGCCATTGACAAGTTTAATAACAGGTGCATTAACAAAGAGAGGATGATTGAACGTGAGCAAAAGCAGTCAGTTTGTTTTTAATAATTGATCGTGAATGTCAGTGTTTGGAACTGACTTTGGATTGGGGGTGTTAGGTCGTGTGTGGGGAGAAGGTTCGGTACAGTGGTAGACGCTATCGTATGTTTGACAGGCGTATCAAGTAACAGTCAATTTTATATCGCTTGTGTGTTGCCTAGCCCGCAAGGGAAGCAAAGAATAGTAACACTGCGACCTACGAGGCATGTCGTAAGAGGCGAGGGGCTAGGAAGCTAGCCTAGTAAGTAAAAAGCGTCGCAGAAATCGGATGTACTGGCCTACCTGCAGGCGCATAACTGGCACAACGTACAATCGCTCTTAGGCTCGGACCACATACAAATCACAAATAGTGGTTTATCAAGTGATCGTTATGGAGCGTTCGAAATTTTTAAAATAGATTTCTTAGATGGTATAATCGTGCTATGGTACACTAGTCGCCGCCCGTACTTTTACTGTAACCATGGCGCTCTTTACCTCTCAAAATGACACAACATATTTTTTTCCCGTACGACATGAGTTCAGTCGTAATTATGGCACCTAATAGGGCTTCTCTGGCTTGTTTTTGCGTGAAGGTTTGCTTTCCTCATCACCAGTGTCCTTCGCCATTAAGACTAGCCTCACTCTGACTTCAGAGGTGCATGTAATTTAGATCCCCAAGTAAAGAATCAGTATCTGCTGAACGCAATTACAGGTTTCCTGATCATTTACTCTGGGACCTAATCTACAAGTTCCTCTGAAACTGGAGTAAGGCTCGCCTGAATGGCTAGGGATACCGGAGTGTGCACACCATCATGAAACCGTTCACAACCACCTCTTCAGCTGTCAAGCACTAGATGACATCAGGAAGACCTTCCTTCCTCCAAGGCCAGATAAATGGAACACATTATACGGAACAAAAGAACAACTTACAAACACATGCCGATATCACAACATAGCATTGGGCCGAAGGGCAAGAGCTCAAGTGCCGCTGGATCATTGAAGAAGAAGAAGAAGAAAGAAAACAAGCCGTGGCGCAAAAATAAACCAGAGGCGTCATAACTACACCCGAATTCATAGCGGGCGAAAAAAAAAGTAGTTCTGGTTGTTCATGTGTAGTTAAAAGTTATTTACAATGTTCTGCCCATCTTTTCTTCTGCTCGGTATCGGATGTGATCACTTGATCATATTCTTGATTGGGCCACCCATTGAAATAAAGTAAAACTATGCATTAAAGAGGAAATAAGTAAACACAAAATAAGGTAGATTTACAAGCACAAACGCAAGGTACAACGACATGTATATTCATTGTCATTCTAGGCTAGTTGGAAATTCATTGTTTCACTGTGTTTGTTGTATCGAATTGTCGTCATGCGTCCCGTGTTGTTCTTGTATTCTTTGTTAGATAAAGGCCTTTTGATCGAAACGTCGCTATATCATGATAGTTCGGGCTATATAAAACTACTTTATTGTGTTCACACCTTTGTGTTTATCTAACAAAACATAATGTAACTTAATGACTCCTTTGTTCTATAACAACAGAATCATAATTAGCAAGTGTTATACGGGATCTACGTGTTACAAGTTATATATAATAATAATAATAATTTACTACATGGGAAGTGCGAAGTCTACGAAACGTTGGTAAACACGTAAAAACAAGTACTACAGTTTTATAAAATACATAAACATGAGATAACAGAAGTTCGACAAAGGCTTTTATCAAGCAAACAATACAAAGAATGACGAATTTCGAGGAACACAAATGGACGATTACTTGGAAACATAAACCTATCTGATGAAATTTTCATCAGATAGGTTTATGTTTCCACATGTAATCGTCCATTTGTAGTGTTCCTCGAAATTCGTCATTCTTGTTGTATTGTTTGCTTGATAAAGGCCTTTGGTCGAAACGTTGCTGTTTATCGTCACTGTTTATGTATTTTGTAAAACTGTAGTACTTTGTTTTACGTGTTTACCTATTTTTCCAAGTTTTACTGCAGTCTCCACCCTTTTTCGATACGAAACGTTACCAACACCACCAGGAAAAGACAGTCACCAACATCAGCATAAGAAAGAAAGTTTGGACAGAACCTTGATTGAATTACATTGAGAAACAAAGAATGAAGTGGTTCGTCCACTTAATAAGAATGCAATCAAACTCCACTGTATACAGTCTTCTACAACAGAACATCATGAAAGAAGGCGAGAGGAAGACCACGAAAAAGAAGGATAGCTGACATAAATAACTGTTATCCAAGCCACTAAAGCATTACGTCTGACTCTTGCGTCTGTGCATTTGTGTGTGAGAGACTATATATATATATGATCTCACACACAATTTTATAAGATAATTTCTTAACAGAATTTCGGCTACTAAAGTGTACTAAAATTTGAAAAATCTAAAATCGTGACATATCCTTTACAGAACTTAGCCATCAACAACAGTAAACGAGTCGTCGATTTTCTACGCACTATATATGTATATATATATATAGAAAGAGAGAGAGAGAGAGAGTTGACGTATATTGTGGTTACAACTGTTAGTTATTCAACTACTATCGACTATAGGATAATATTCACGTGAAGGCTAGGAATGATTGATATATATCACTTTGCTGTATATAGTAACGCATAGCGTGTATGACACAAGCTTTGGCAGTTTATTATTTTTGTATGGAAATATACTATTGCCAAAGCAGCATACCTCGCTTCAAGTTATTGATATTGTTTTTACGTGATCAATAAATAGGCAATGTACACAAGTATTAGGGGCTTCTGGAAACAACAAATTTCCAAACACATGATTCGAACCACAGACTCTTATTTCTTCCTGCATCTATTCCAAAGCCCAACAATACGAGCTTGTTTAAAAACACAGCCAGGTAGCCCTTCAAATAAAGTGCTTTACTGAGGAGTATAACGGAAATTAAAAAGAGAATAGGAATGGCCAAGGATAATTTCAATAGTATGAGAAAGTTACTGACATCCAAACAAATCACAAACAGGCTAAAAATATCCTATATATATATATATATCCTATATTAATGTATGGCTCAGAAACATGGACAATGAACAAGCAGTTGGAAGACAGAATTGATGCATTTGAGATGTAGATATATAGAAGAATAGGCAGAGTTTCATGGACAGAAAACAGACAAATAAACAAGTTTTAGGAAAACTAGGCATGAAGAAACAATTATTAAGAGAAATAAAATTCAGACAAGTAAAGTATTTTGGGCACATAAAAAGACATGACACCATGATAAAACATTTACTAGAGGGGAAAGTTGAGGGGGAAGAGCAAGAGGAAGACCGAGAGATAAATGGAAGGGAAACTTTAAGAAATGGACAGGTTACAGTCTGGCAGTGTGCAACACCAAGGCGAAAGACAGAGGATGCTGGGGATTCATTGCAGCCAACCTTCGATGTGGAGACGGCACCTGATGATGATGACTGAGGAGTGTCGTTTGTAAACGATTCAAATTTGTGTTCTCAAAAACGCTTGTGTCGTTGGACTATGCAATGGATGCTGTAAGAAATAAGAATGTGTGGTTCAAATCATGTGTTTGGTAATTTCCTTTTTCCAGAAGGATCCCAGAATCTTCTTCTTCTGCGATCAACTTCTGCTATGCGACTACTCCGGTATGTATCATAAACAGGGCGGTGTGCTTGAGATCTTCACCGGTCCCCCATAATTTGTTTTGTAGTGTTGTTTCTGTTGGCCAGATTTCCATTCTCACACTACTCAGGCTGGGGCAGTCTTGCAGGATGTGCTCTTGGGACTGCTTTGGTGCTCCACAGGTGCCGGCAGACGAGTCTCTGAGATCCATTCTATGAAGGTATGCTCTGAGACTGCTGTGTCCCGTTCTAAGTCTGAAGACTGTGAGCCCAGAAGCTCCTAATACGTGTACACTGACCATTGATCATATTCATTGACTCCGTTGCTTCTCTTATGGCTCTTAAAACAACCTCCTTATTCTCTTCTGGTATTTTTTATTGGAATAACAATAGCACATAAAGATAACGTTTAGTTTCATTATCGTTACATGGGTGTCATGATAGTATAGAAAACAATACTTTTGATATGTGAAACGACAGATTCGCTAGAAGAAGATCGTTCTAGGGGACATGATAACGGACAGAAGAGGAAGAGGAATACCAAGGTGAAGATGGGCGCAAGATAGACGCGATAAGTATGACCGTGACAGTCGCCCGGACAGAGATGCATTTAGTGCTGCTATCA
Organism: Arion vulgaris; assembly: GCA_020796225.1. NCBI lineage: Eukaryota > Metazoa > Mollusca > Gastropoda > Stylommatophora > Arionidae > Arion > Arion vulgaris. Next base: position 19,819,151 of record CM036766.1, read on the forward strand.
TTAAGGATAAGTTCCGACATTGAAGATGATGATTTAAAAGAAAAATCTGTTGTAGTGACTCAAACTGCAGATTTTTGGTTATTGATTGCTAAAGTGACGTCATTGCACTCCGGCAGATCCATAGGTGCTCAGTCTTCACTAACAGATATCGAAGAGTATTATACTGATGATTCCCGTGGCTCGCTGATTAAACACACTCCTCACTCTGCCACTGACGCATCCAGTTCTACTTGTACAACGGGTAACTCCAAACTGCTTAAATCGCTGGATCGATTCAGCATCTATTTTAGTGTCTTCATCCAACAGGCAGTCGCGAAGAGACCGAAGAACATCCCCTTTATCCATCTTCAACTCCCCAACAATCGATGTTGTTGATGCAAGCCTGTCTGCTCTCTCATCACCGCAAACATCCGCATGCCCAGGTCAGTAGATCCATATACGCCTCTGGAGGTTTGAAACGTCTATAGATGACATCCACTGTCGAATGTTTAGAGCAAATGGAAGAAGAAAAATTACAACAAAAATAAAATGCATGTAGACAATAATGAAAGTAGCAAGAAAAGATCAGATATTTAAAAAAATGAGACTATTAGAAACTTGGTTGGAACAACACCAGTGTTAGAACATATTAAGTAACAACATACCTAATGATTCGACCGTGTAACACGATTACCTTCCAACAGTGTACTACAATTCAGATAGAGTGGTTTCAAGGGCAAAAGTCGCCAATGTAAACGATGTACCTCAGACATATAAGACGCGGTAGGAAACATAATACATGAGGCGAACTCGACAGCATTTGCCAGAACTGAGTGCTGAAATGCGCAATAGGAATGGGGGAAGAGAGAATATCTTCATGCAATATAATCCTAGTGTTGTATTATATAATGTAAATGTTAGTTGTCGTAAAGAGGGATAAAGAAATAAAGTAAATAGAAAGACATTACTTACTACTGTTGTCTTGTCCAAGAGTTGGAATGCTTTGTGATACACTATCTGGAGTCCAACTTAGCCGCCTTTTCTGACCAGATGCGAACTCAGTCTTGGACACTTTTGAGCTAATCAACTTGTCCACTACTTCAAACTGTTGCACAGGTTGTCTATTAAGATCGAGAGCGTTTAAACTTTGACTGAATGTCACAGACTCTTTTTCTGGTACATCAAGACTGTGGAAAGTCTTCAGTTTACCACCGCTGGTTATCCCCAAATCTTCACTGTTATGATTTGTTTGAGGGTTTTCCAGAAGTGAAGATCTTTGACAGTTATTAAGGTGGTCATCGTCTGCGATCGAAGAGGTTTCGTGTGGATTTTGTAATGCTTCCATTTCGAATGAAGAATCTGACGAAAAGATAGAACTAGAATACGTTTGGTCGTCACTGTGACGTCTCTTACGAGATGTATCATCCACTAACGTATAGTCATCGATACTAATATTTATGTATGGCACCTCAATACTATGGCGTCTCTTATCGTCTTTGATAACTTTCCCTTTAACGCATTCAACAGATGCTGTAAGAAATAATCTGCTTATTGTAGTGTTCTTTGCTTCAAGGTTTCTCATTGCTATAACGCTGTTGTTATTTACATTTGTTTCATCCTGAGTTGAGTTTAGAATTTTTGAATACTTGGAATCTGTTATAAGTTCCATATCCACATTTACGTGTTTGCCTGTTTCATTAACACAAAACAAAGCATCTTGACTCGCGTCATTGTTAATTGCTGAGCCATTGTTAAGCTGGCCTGTTTGGGGCCATTGTTAAGTGCTGAGTGAGTGTTGTCTGTTGGATTGTTTACAAATGCATTATCCTCTTGAACTATCGGATGTATGTTATCGTCCACACTTAAATTATCAATCATTGTTGATCCTGCTTGTGTTAGTTGATCGGGACAGATATTGTCAACGACCGTATGTATACAGTGCTGCGAAGGCCGCGGTGGACAGGCGCTTAGCTTACTCTTGTCTTCTGGTATTCTGCAAGTGTCACTGTCAGATCTAACAGGGGACACTGGTCTGTTGACAGTGCTAATGTCATCACGAATTTCACTGTCTACTTTGATAACATCTGAACTGTCATCGATTTTCTTGTTGTTATCAACAATTTTATGTTCAATCAAATCATCCAAAATTGGAAACTCACAAACTCCTTTCTTTGCTACTTCTGAGAATTCTACATATTCACATATTCTTGTAGCATCATTCAACCCATTGTCAGCAATGATGTCATCGACGACAGAGTTAGAATATTCTTCTCGCTGTAGAACCGCTGATACTTGAGCTAAACTGATCATAGTTTTAATTCTTCCTTGCTTATAGCTTTCACTTTGTCATTGTTTCAAATGTGTCCGTCAAATTTCATGAAAATTGTGATACTTGGTTTAAAAGTTCTCCCCCGCCCGCACGCATGGTAAATTGATTTATATCACTATCATCATTGCACTTCGGTGAGTAACCATGTGTGCTCCGATTTCTGTCTTATACGTGAAAATCTCAGCGACAGTGCACGAACTCCGTAGCACCTGCGAGGGTGTCCCTGGTGAAATTTAGATGTTGAAAATATTTTGTAGGAATTTTTTTTTAATTTTTAATCTGCCTAATGAATTTTATGCGAGCCAAGATTGATCAGTACTGCCTTCGTTTTCTCATTTCTATCCCACTTGTCCTAGAATACAGCCTGTAGAAAGATAATAACAAATTATGAATATAAGGTCAATGCTCAATCATCAGAAAGTTATATAATTGTGTTGTAAATACATCCGTGTGGCGTCTGTGACTTGAGGGGATAGTGACTCGGTCTATTAACCCCACGTTCTGAGTTCGAATCACGCTGCGAACAATTTGGTTGCAAATTGTATCGCGTGGATTTTTACAAAAGGACGATGACACCACCCGTTCAGAAAGCAATGACAAACTACTGAACGTAATAATGCCTAGAAAAATCACAGCATTAAAAGCTGGGGTTGATTCGCAAAGTTCTGTAAAGGATATGCAATTAACTTAAAACTGTAATACATCCGAATGAACTAAGTCTATACTACATATCGTAAGATCATCATCAAATAACTTGTCTTAAGCAGAACTTTGCCACCCTAACAGTCCTTTGGAATTTTTCTCTCTCATATGCCACTTGTTCCGCCTCTGCAGCCGCCATGCTCAAATCATCAGTTACATCCTTCTTTTTCTTCTTCGTTCTCACTAGATTGGGATTTCGGATTCTGTAATAAAAGCCGCCACCTGCCTCAGACTGTCACAACCACGCCATACATCGTTTTTGGGATGCTAGAGTAAGTTGGCCACCTCAGTTACATCCTCGTCCGAGTGGTTACCGGGACCCAAATTTGGGGTGTAAAGAATAGAACCACTGTTACCTGCCACGCATGTCGTAAGAGGCGACTAAGTAGGTTTGGCTGAAATCGGATGCACATGTCCTAAACGTGTAGAAGTCTATGCTTTAGGGGCCTACCAAACCAATGTGCAATGTATACACGTTCTTGGCAAAGATCAAACATATCACAAAGAGTGATTAAAATTGGTCGTAAAGAACGAACGCCAAAAAGAAGAAGTTACATTTAATCCATCTTCTCCGTGGTCTTCCTCTTATCATGTTTGCCGGGATGCCTCCTTCCATGATGGTCTTCTCCATCCCTTCGTGTCTCTTTAAATGATATAAAGTCGTCAGATCAGTCTGCGATAATTGTTTCATTTTAGGTCACGCTTTGAGTGAGTTTCCAAACATGTTAAGTCTCTTGCATCGATGACTTAATGAACTGGGTTCGATTCATAGTTTCATATTCCATTTTCCTCTTTTATTCGGTATAAAACTGCGGTTAGTTCGGTCGGTTCAATCAATGACGTATTATGATTGAACTCTCTGATAATTTCCTGGCCCCATCCCTGCTACCCGATTTTATTATTTGGGTGAATATTCATTATCGTTTTCGAAGCTACCGTGTAAGTGTTCTGATGCTGTATTATTCTCTGACAGTTGTATTAGACCATATAAGAAATGAGGAAATTAAAAGAACAGTTGGAACAACACATGCTATTAGATTAATTGAAAAACAAACTGAAATGGTTTGGCCACTTGGTGAGAATGAACCCGATAGACCAGTTGCAAGAGCGTACGACTTGAAAATGGAATCTTCAAGAGAAAGGGGCAAACAGGAAAAAGATGGATTGAGTTACATACATCTTAAAACTCCACAGTACCACAGCATATCAAGCGACTGAGAGTTCACTGTCTCAGAAACCGATCATCAGTTAAACTATGCTACGCCTAACGGCAAAAACAGAGAAAGGGACACATACACACCACCCTTCCACCCAAAAAAGGATTATTCTTACTATATTACTTGTGAAAATTATTTCACAATGAAATACAACCAACCACCAATAACAGTATACAATAACAAGAGATCGGTACTAGAGCCAAGGAAGACCACGAAAAAGATGGATAGACAATATCAAGACCACACTACATAAACACGGATATAACACAATGGCGACTTATCTGGCCCTAGAACGCAAATTAAAGCTCACATCCCTACGCTTAACGACAAGAGTGGACAGCCAACTCCATCTTCCACTTGGGAATAGACAATAGAAAATTATTTTAGGGATACCTTGTTGAATATCATCGTTATCCTTACTGCGTGACGGTAGCAACCTTATGTCTGGTCATCGAACTGTAGATTTTCAGATGTTAGCTTGATACTCGTTCCGTTATTGGTATATACTAATAACCAACATTTACTAAGTAACGAATATTTGTTTCTAAAGTATGAGTCGTGTCAGAAACTTAAAAGTAACAGAAACTCATATAACTAGTATACAGCCACAAAGAAGATCCGTGAATGTCAAATCGCTGGATGAGGAAATATATAAATGCTTATAACGAGCTGGTGTATGTAGTAATAGGCAAATTACTTAACAGCCGCTGTTGTCAAACTTGTGAACATTTTTCTAGGGCAATTTTTGCGTGATATTTGAAAATCGGTATCTCCATTTGTCTCACTTGTCAAACATAATCTTGCTTCATTTAAATATGTCTGTCTTACTATATTTCGTTCCAAAATTCGTGAACGCACTAAGGTTTAATGTGTGAATCTACGGAATGATAACAGTAATATTTTTGCAGGCAGTCTTATCTACCTCACGACCTTACGAATTCATGTTTAACTAATTGGTAGGTAGCTTGGTTGATGCAAAACGCGCTTTTTGTTATAGAATTTTGCATAAGCACAACAAAATGATAATCACAGTTTAGAATTTACAGTAATATACAAAATGGTGGAGAATGTTTGCAAAGGCATATCACTATTACATATTATAATAAGTAATGTAACTGAACAAATACATTAAACTCCTATCAATGAAAAATAAAGGGTGTGCGCATACGCCAATGACAATGTTTCAGATACAATGTGAAATGATTAATTCCACGGGATTCTCGATTTTCACGTGCACTGAATTGCATGTGGAGCACTCAAATGAGTAATTATTTAAAAACTTGATTATCGTACTGTTAAACTTCTACATGTTTACCAAATCTACATCGCTGTTATTTTACTAATAATATATAAGTAAAATCTTACAGCACAAAAGGTTTTATTTGGCAAAAAATACTTTAGCCCCACTGTTACCTATATACAAGCCCGAGTAGTTACCGAGGCCCACATTTGGGGTGTGAAGAATAGAATCATTGTTACTTGCCACGCATGTCGTAAGAGGCGGCTAAGGAGATTTGGCTGAAATCGGATGCACATGTCCTAAACGTGTAGGAAGTCTATGCGATTAGGGCCTACCAAACCAATGTGCAACGTATACACGTTCTTGGCAAAGATCAAACATATCACAAAGAGTGATTACAATTGGTGTAAAGAACGAACGCAAAGAAGAAGAAGACGTATATACAAATGTAAGAATCAATAATTTCTTTCAGGTGGATGATTTTTATATCGGTCGATAAAGATGTTCCTGAATTTTAGAACGAACTATAATAGGTCAGTCAACAATTGCAACATAATGAAATATCACATACTTGTGTACACGATGTTGTTCTACTTCTGATTGGATGATTGCTCGTTTCCATTGTATATTGTGTTAGGACTTGAAGACGTGCACGTGCAATCGATCACATTTGACGAAGGAGAATATTCGTAATCGATTTCACTTTTACGAAATTAGAGAGTTCTTCAAATTGCTTGATTGCATTCTCTAGCAGAAAGTACTACAGCTGTGCATGTGCTGGTTGCTAATGTTGATTTGCACGTGAATTTAAATGTGGGTCGCAGCTTTTGTGGGGGTTTAGAACTACAGCTGTATCTTCTTCATCTTCAAACGCTCCACATCTACCACTTGTTAACCACTCTGTGTGATTTGTATGTGATCTGAGCCTAAGAGCGATTGTACGTTGTGCCAGCTACGCGCCTACAAGTAGGCCAGCACACGTGATTTCTGTGATGCTTTTATTTACTAGGTAGCTTTCCTAGGCCCTACATCAGTCTCCTCTATGACATGCATTGTAGGTCGCAGTGGTACTATTCTTTGCTTACCTTGCGGGCCCTGGCACCACACAGGCGACTACAGCTGTAGAAAGGTTGATGTCAGAACGTGAAGGTTTATTGTTTCGTGTACAATTACTATCTCTCTGTCGAGGATCTCTGTAACATTATGAGTTACCGTGCTCGCTTCACGCTCGAAAAGTACTCGGTTTGCGTCCCGTGTGAAGCATATTTTCCAGTGACCATTGATCTCAATGTATGGGGAGATCCAGTTCCTAGTCCTATCGGAGGCGGGCGATAAAACTGGGATCTCGTGTTCAAGTTAAGCACTTACAAAAACATTGTTGAAAATCGATAAAAGTAGGCTGGAAAACTGCTGCCTGGTTAAGAATCATTAATAGCAATTAAAAATTCTTTAATCTTTTCAGCATCTTCAAAATTACATCGGGAATTCTTGATAGTGCTACTGGAATCGTGCACTGCCGCTGAAGTAGTCCTGTTTAAGAAAGAGATCGGAGAACACATGGCTATTCAGTGAACTGTATTGATGATTGTCCTATAAGCTAATCTATATATCCACCAACCCTTAGATCAGGTCTTCTATTGTTCTACACTTGTAATATTATAATTGACTAGGCTTCACTCATATTCATTGATTGATTGGTAGGACCATCATCATTGCACTTTGGTTAGTTAACCATGTGTGCTCCGTTCTCTTTCTTACACAGGAAGATACCAGCTGCAGTGCATGAACTCCGTAGCACTGGTAATAGTCTCCGGTGTAACTTTGAAGATGGTGAAGATATTTTTGTAGGTATTTTACTTGTTTAATCTGTCTATGAATTTTGCCCGGGCAGCGGCGTTCCAGCCTGCTCTTCTCGATTTTGAGCTTACAAGTGTTATTTTACGTGCTCAAATTGAACACGGGACCTACGTTTTATCGTCCGTCTCCGATAGGACTAGGTACTCGATCTCACTTACACTGAAATCAGGGAGAATATCCCGATGTCTCCACAAGGGAGCGAGCCAAGCGCATTTGGAACGAGGTTCGAGCACCTAACTTCTACGCCACCAAGACCCCCATTTTTCTATTAAATTTCTGCTATCCTACTTAAACAAAAATTTGTTACAATGTAATTTTACTTTTCTGACCAACTTTTTGTTTTAGAGCTGTTGACGTCTATTCTTAATGGACTTCATTGTGCTCTTTCATGTTGAGAAGCGTACTTGATGTGTAGTTTTGTCACACTGTTGTAGTCTGTGAGTACTGCTGCAGCAGAACATATGAAACAAACCAGAAAAGCAATATAACATCCAACATTTGCAAACATTCTCTGTTCTCCTCCTTCTTTGCGTTCGTTCTTTAGGACCAATTTTAATCGCTCTTTGTGATAAGTTTGACCTTTGCCAACAACGTGTATACGTTGCACATAGGTTTGGTACGCCCCTAAACACATAGAGTTCTACACGTTTAGGACACATGCATCCGATTTCAGCCAAACCTCCTTAGTCGCACCTTACGACATGCGTGGCAGGTAACAGTGGTACTATTCTTTACACCCCAAATTTGGGCCCCGGTAACCACTCGGGCAATTCTCTGTTCAATAGCTTTGCAGTACAGCATCTGGCTCATCAGTCATATACGCACCCTATCGGCTCACTTATCACCATCTGAATTTTGCATCATCTCAGTTCTAGCACAGTAGGCGCTCTAGAAACAGTGCTTTTAAACCACTCTTTGTGGTCTTCATTGACATCTGTGGTCTTCATTGCTTCATTGACACCTGCAAGCGTGATCTAACTTCATGCGACATAGACAAAGAACGTTGGGAGCGGTTGGCCAAAGGCAGGCAAGCATGGCCTTTGGCAGTGAGGGGCTGCTCAAAAACGAAAGAAGAAAACACCATCACATATTGAGGCCAAAAAGAGAGCAGAGAGACCATCCTATGTATCAGCTCCAGTCTCCAGTTTTACATGCAGCAACTGTGGTGCCACTCCAGAATAGGCCATTACAGCTACAAGAAACGTTGTGATTCAGCGCAGAACATACTACGTGACGCAACTCCTATTGTCTCCGGAAACAAAGAGGCCAATGATGATGTGGTCTGTATGTGGATTAAGTTCAAGAACCCCGTCTACGCTTGACCACTCCATGTGGCCTGCGTGTGATTTGAGGAACAGAGCATACTGGGCAACCACTATTCGTACGGGAAGCTGTTTGAGTTTTCTCAAGAACGACCACCTTTCAGCATCTCACCGTGGCTTGTACGTGATCCGAGCCAAAGGTCATGATTACGCTACGCCATGCTTATTAAGTTGGGAGACTGTTCCAGATGTGGAACATGCTTGTCAGTGTTTAGACTCGTTTCGTTTGCGTCTCAGATAATACGGAGTTTCCACTTATTTGTTTGCATTGAGCCGTTGGGAAACATTGGACAGATAAGTTTGTATCATCCACCACTGAGAGTAGCAATGAGTAAGATGTACAACATGTCTCAGTTCGGTACGATACTAGTAAGACAATGGCATCCGGGAATGTGGAGTTCTCAGTCTATTTAGCTTTTCAGGCGGGGTGTTAGAAGTGACAGACGCTGGCAGAATTTGCACGGCCAACCAGTCTGAACTGTCAATGTTGCGCTACATTCGTCTACAGAAAACTGTTGTTATTGACACTGTAGATGTTTTGAAAGCAAAAGACCGACTACGCAAAGGTGGACCTCAGAGATAACAGAGGCGACGAAAGACACTGTTTATGAAGCGCACGCAAAAGACCGTTCTAGAAAGCTCTGCTTACTCTGAAGCTGTGAGACAAATCAGTACTGGAGAAGAGAAAGAAAGACATGGCGCATAGAGAGGCTCACTCCATGTGTCTCCTTTTTCGACCTGACGCTGAAAGACAAAACAGGATTAGAGAATGGATAGATAGATGTGTTGAGACTCGATCTCTAGACATCAGCCAAAGGAAATCGTGCAGAAGCAATCACTCAGAGATGTAGCTCGTCTGGTGTACGTGCCAGTCTCATACCATTCGCAGCTCCGCTTACATTACTACATTCTCTCGGGATTAGCTTCATTTTTTAAATATAATCTGACTTTAGCGTTGTAGTCTGTTGCCAAGGTCACTACGGGAAATTGGGGTAAGGAATTGGTTCGTGTGAGCTTACTAACTACGACGCTAACTTTACACTTTCCATTCATTGCGCCTATGCCAACACCCTCCGCCCCAACCAAATATATTCAATTCATCTGTAGTACTTACTTCATCTGTAGTATTTACTTCATCTGTAGTACTTACTTCATCTGTAGTACTTACTTCATCTGTAGTATTTACTTCATCTGTAGTATTTACTTCATCTGTAGTATTTACTTCATCTGTAGTATTTACTTCATCTGTAGTACTTACTTCATCTGTAGTATTTACTTCATATGTAATATTTACTTCGTCTGTAGTACTTGCTTCATCTGTAGTATTTACTTCGTCTGTTTTATTCGCTCCGTCTGTAGTATTTACCTTCATCTATAGTATTTGCTTCATCTCATATATTCTCTTCATCTGTAGTGCTTACTTCATCTGTAGTATTTACCTTCATCCGCTGTATCTAATTTATCTGATATATTAACTACTGAACTATCATCGTGAACTATCTGCTATATATTTATTGTAAAATAGTAGTGACAGAAATCTCCGTCGAACTTCTGATTTTTCTCAAACAAGAGTCAATCGGTTGTCCGTATGAATCAATGATATACCGTTCGCTGATGTTATATAATAAGTGTCCATGAATCCCGTAATCTAGCAGTATTGACGAACGTCTGACTCTATCCACCCTGTCAGATATTTATAAATGTAATGTTTAGTTGTCTGTTATAATCGATTGTACTGCTGTAATGTAAACAGAAGCATCTGTACATTACCTTCCTAAAATACAAACTTGGCATTGTTTAACTCTGATTTAACAAAGTAGGTTTATTCTGGTCTTCTCTCTTCTCTCTCATTCTCTCTCTCTCTCTCTCTCTATATATATATATATATATATATATATATATATATATATATATATTCTCTCTCTCTCTCTCTCTTTAGCATATTGAATTAACGTACTAATTTAACAAAGTGGGCTTATTCTGCTATTTTTTTTAGCGTAATGATCTCTGGTTTAACAAGTGGACTTAATCTTTTTTCTCTCTTTAGCTTAATGAATAAGCTTACTAATTTAACAAAGTAGGCTGATTCGGAACTTTGCTAGCTTAATTATCTCTGATTTAACAAATGGGCGTTTAACAAATTCGGTTGTTTTCTCTCTTGTGCTTAATAAATTAGCCTACTAATTTAACAAATGGGCTTGTTCGATTTTTTCTCTCTTTAGCGTAATGAATTATCTTACTAATTTAACAAAGTGGGCATATTCTGGTGTTGTTTTTTTCTCTCTCTCTTTAGTTTAGTGAATTATCTTACTAATTTAACAAAGTGGGCTTATTCTGGTTTCTCTCTCTCTCTCGTTTAATGAGTTATCTTACCAATTTAACACAGTGTGCTTATTTTGCTCTTTTTTAAACGTAATCATCTCTGATTTAACAAGAGTGCTTAATCTAAATTTTTTTTAAAAATGTAATGTTTAGTTGTTCTCTGTTAATGAAAAATACCAGCCAAGATATCAGTCTCATATGCGCTGGAGAATGTGTTTTACATGTTAGTAAATGTATATACAAATACAATTTCTCATAGCCTTTTCAGACCTTAGGGTATTAAGTTACTTCACTGGACATTTCTAGATGCTAGTGTGCAGGATGTAGGAGGACCAGTTCCTTATTTCATGTGTGGAACGTCGACTGTGGGATTGAACCTACACCACTCTTGTGTCCGAGTCAACAGTCGAACCCTTATATATTAAGCTAATTTATCCCACAGTAGATGTATAGGGAAGTGTATTGGACAGATATCTTGATAATTGAGTTTATCGCATAAAATTAAGTCCACTAGAAATGGAAGAATGGAATGCTTAACTGCAATACATGGAAGAAATTGAATAACGTAATTTATTACCATAACTAGGGACATGACAAGGATAGAAAGGAAGTTAGAGTATGAAATACATGAGGTGCAGGCGGATTTTAGAAATGATAGATGTATCAGGGATCACATGTTTGATATCTTCAAGACATACAGAAAGCACAGTGTGAATCTCCATACCAGTTTGATAAATAGCACCATCGACAGTGTACATCATGAGAAATTGTGGAGGGACATCAAATAGCTTAGTCCTAAGCAGAGCTTTGCCACTCCAACAGTCCTTTAGAATTTCTCCCTATCATGACTCTGATGCTGTCGGACTCAAATAACCGGTCAGATCCTGAACCCAATTTCTGCTTAGTCGTCCTCTTTGCCCGGTTACCTCTAGGTCTTTTCCAACCGTTCATTTATTTTTATGTGTCAAAAATACTTCAATTTGTTAATTTTGTTAATTCTTTTTTGCATCGTCAGCAAGTTCTCTTTCATTTTCAGTTCTATTTGTTTTTTTCTCGATCGATAGTATACGTAGGACTCTTCTATACCATTTGTTGTCTGTATAGTTCATCTTCGTTCCGTGGCATATGCGTGCCGATGGCAAATAGAGAGCAGATAGGCAGGCTGGCTCTGCTACCGGATCGTCGGGAGAGGAGAGGGGGTCAGCCAGTTGATAGATCTGACATTCTGAACACCCTCATGGAGTGTGGACGCAAAGAGGGCTTTTATCTAAACCAATCCATGTCAACTATTAGATTGCCTGAACTTGGATTGAAGATTATTAGAGTAGTCAGAAATTAGCAGCACAACAGACGTTTAAGTAGGCTCATCAATCCCCATCGAACTGGCACTATTAGTCGTTGGACGCTGTTGGAGATATTGCAAAGAAGATCAGAGCAAACTTGGACATGTCCAGAGTGCAATTAAGATAGTCCAAACTGAAACTTGTACTAAAAAGCACAGATATGCCTTTCCATTGATCAGCCATTTCGAAACATATCATGAACAACAAGCATGCTAAAATTGCTGGCCCAAAGTGAAACATTAGAATAGTTCGAGTTGCCCAGGAAGTAAGACAACGCTGCTTCCTCTCCCCACACTTACTTAACCCCTTCGCTATTCCGAGCCAGTGCTATTTTTTAAGGTGACGCAAAGGCAATTTACTGGATAATTCAGTATACGATTCAAAATAAATGAGCCCGAAGGTAACAATAATTAAGAAGGGAATGGGTTACGGGGCTATGCACACCCCCACCCCAATTTAAAAAAATGGTTATTAAGTAGGTTATGCCAACTATTTTAAGCTGGTCATGTTAAGCTATGAATGTAGATATATCTTAATGCCTACACAAAATAAAACATTACATGGTTGCAATGACAATGGTGGTTATCTTGGAGAGAAAAACCCCACCCACATGTAAATAAAATCCTAAAATGTATCAAATGAACATTCTTCTTCTTCACCTTTGAGCTCCCAACGGAGCACAGGTCTTCAACAAACTTCCTCCAGCTCTTCCTCTCTCTCTTGCCATCCCTTCCAATTCTTTCCATGTTTTACCTATCCTTTTAATATCAGCCTCCAGCTCTCTTCTCCAGGTCTGTCTAGGCCTTCCCCTGCGTAATATACTGCGAAAACTAACATATGTATTTATAAAACAATAATTGAACTAGAAGCATATTTAGAAGTAATAAGCTATTTATTTTCTTGAATATCTCAAGTGAAATATGTAATTTAAGTGTGTGGGTGTCGTGTGCTTTGTTGTGTGTTGTTAGTAGAACTGACGTACGTCACTGCACATAGAACAGCCGTTCTCAATATCTTTGAACATATTACAAAGTGTGTTCATGCTTATAGTTTACATGGTGTTCTGCTTATACACGTCTCATCTATCTTCGTAGCAGCACCTTCTGACTCATGCTAAATTTCAAATTATTTTGATATCAATGTGATGTTGTGACTCGTACGGTCCGCATCCTCTAATGACTGTGCTGCTCTGAGATGCAATATAACCCATTTCAAAAATCACTTATAGATCAAATATCACACGTTTTTAAAATATCACACGTTTTTAAAACATCACATTGAGATCAAACATCACATGGAGATCAAACATTACACGTTTTTAATCAACAATGTAACTTCACAAAACTCAGTCTGAAAATGCTTAGAAATCGTGATGTGTGTACTCGATTAAAACAACACTCTCTGTGACACTCAAGGTTATAAATCGTGACATATATGTGCTCTCTTTAAACAGGAATGTGAGCTAGCGACACTCAAAGTGTAGACATTTCTTAGAAATCGTTACAAATTCCTACTTGATTTAAACAGTATTGTGAGTTAGCGGTACTTATAGTTTAGAAATTATGACACTTGCGTGTGTGTACTTCTTCGAACGCTCCATATCGACCACTTGTTAACCACTCTTGTGATTTGTATGTGATCCTAGCCTAAGAGTGATTGTACGTTGTGCCAATTATACGCATACAAGTAGGCCAGCAAAATGCGATTTGTGCAAGGCTTTTTATTTACTAGGGTAGCTTCCCTAGGTCCGTACCTCAGTCGCCTCTTACGACATGGCTTGTGGGTTTCAGTGTTGCTATTCTTTGCTCCCCTTGAGAGCCCCGACAACACATGGGTGGTATTACTTATTAAAACAGTACTGTGAGTTAGCGACATTCAAAGTTTAGAAATTGTGACACGTGCGTGTGTCTACTTTTCTTCATATTCTTCCAACACTCCATATTTAAAAAAAATTTCTCCTTTTTTCTTTTTTTTTTTTTTTTTTTCCGATCCAGAAACACTTGAGCTTTTCAGCTCTTCGGTTCAGTGCCATGGACATCGTAACCCTTCGGTTCGGTGCCACGAACACCGTAAATCTGGGGCTTTTTCTGCCATCCCGTGGAATTGAACCCGCACACACAGAGGGATAGTCACCCGTAGTCCAACGCGCTACGAACACGCTGGGCAGACGGACAACACTCCATATCGACCACTTGTTAACCACTCTTTGTGACTTGTATGTGATCCGAGCATAAGAGCGAATGTACGTTGTGCCAGTTATGCACCTACAAGTAGGCCAGCACATCAGATTTCTGCGACACGTTTTTTTCTCACTAGGGTAACTTCCTAGGCCCCTACCTCAGTCGTCTCTTACGATATGCCTTGTAGGTAGCAGTATTACTGTTCTTTGCTCCCCTTGTGAGTCCCGACAACATACAGCGGTACTTATTAAAAACAGTACTGTGCGTTAGCGACACTCACAGTTTAGAAATTAGGACATAATGTGAAGCTTAGTAAGACACAAGTTTAGAAATTAGGACAAAATGTGAAGCTTAGTAAGACACAAGTTTAGAAATTAGGACAAAATGTGAAGCTTAGTAAGACACAAGTTTAGAAATTAGGACATAATGTGAAGCTTAGTAAGACACAAGTTTAGAAATTAGGACAAAATGTGAAGCTTAGTAAGACACAAGTTTAGAAATTAGGACAAAATGTAGTTAGTAAGGCAAGTTTAGAAATTAGGACATAATGTGAAGCTTAGTAAGACACAAGTTTAGAAATTAGGACAAAATGTGAAGCTTAGTAAGACACAAGTTTAGAAATTAGACATAATGTGCTTAGTAAGACACAAGTTTAGAAATTAGGACAAAATGTGAAGCTTAGTAAGACACAAGTTTAGAAATTAGGACATAATGTGAAGCTTAGTAAGACACAAGTTTAGAAATTAGGACATAATGTGAAGCTTAGTAAGACACAAGTTTAGAAATTAGGACAAAATGTGAAGCTTAGTAAGACACAAGTTTAGAAATTAGGACATAATGTGAAGCTTAGTAAGACACAAGTTTAGAAATTAGGACAAAATGTGAAGCTTAGTAAGACACAAGTTTAGAAATTAGGACATAATGTGAACTTAGTAAGACACAAGTTTAGAAATTAGGACATAATGTAGCTTAGTAGACACAAGTTTAGAAATTAGGACAAAATGTGAAGCTTAGTAAGACACAAGTTTAGAAATTAGGACATAATGTGAGCTTAGTAAGACACAAGTTTAGAAATTAGACATAATGAGAGCTTAGTAAGACACAGTTTAGAAATTGGACAAAATGTGAAGCTTAGTAAGACACAAGTTTAGAAATTAGGACAAAATGTGAAGCTTAGTAAGACACAAGTTTAGAAATTAGGACATAATGTAGCTTAGTAAGAGCAAGTTTAGAAATTAGGACAAAATGTGAAGCTTAGTAAGACGCAAGTTTAGAAATTAGGACAAAATGTGAAGCTTAGTAAGACACAAGTTTAGAAATTAGGACAAAATGTGAAGCTTAGTAAGACACAAGTTTAGAAATTAGGACAAAATGTGAAGCTTTTGTAAGACACAAGTTTAGAAATTAGGACATAATGTGAAGCTTAGTAAGACACAAGTTTAGAAATTAGGACAAAATGTGAAGCTTAGTAAGACGCAAGTTTAGAAATTAGGACAAAATGTGAAGCTTAGTAAGACACACGTTTAAAAAGTAGGACATAATGTGAAGCTTAGTAAGACACAAGTTTAGAAATTAGGACAAAATGTGAAGCTTAGTAAGACACAAGTTTAGAAATTAGGACAAAATGTGAAGCTTAGTAAGACACACGTTTAGAAATTAGGACAAAATGTGAAGCTTAGTAAGACACAAGTTTAGAAATTAGGACAAAATGTGAAGCTTAGTAAGACACAAGTTTAGAAATTAGGACAAAATGTGAAGCTTAGTAAGACACAAGTTTAGAAATTAGGACATAATGTGAAGCTTAGTAAGACACAAGTTTAGAAATTAGGACAAAATGTGAAGCTTAGTAAGACACAAGTTTAGAAATTAGGACAAAATGTGAAGCTTAGTAAGACACAAGTTTAGAAATTAGGACAAAATGTGAAGCTTAGTAAGACACAAGTTTAGAAATTAGGACATAATGTGAAGCTTAGTAAGACACAAGTTTAGAAATCGTTACACATGTGTAACTTATAAAATCACCCATGTGAGTTAACTACACTCAGATATTTGTTTCCAATTCCTAGAAATCGTCACACGTTATTCAAACATCACTCTTGCCTGGCTACACGTAAAATTTAGAAATCAGAACACATATACACCTTATTAAATCATTACTCTTGCCTGGCGACACTTAAAAGTTTAGAAATCAGAACACATGTATACCTTATTAAAACACTACTCTTGCATGGCTATACTTAAGAAATCATTATAAATCTTAATCAAACGCGCACCTTATTAAAATATCACTTCTAGTCTGACTTCACTTAGTTAAGAAATGATTAGAAATCAGGACACATGTGTACCTTATAAATACAACAGACCCACACTCACAGTTAAGAAATCCTTATCAATCGTTCCGCTGTGTGCTGGTATATTATCTGGAAACAACTGTGAAGAAATGTTGTGTAGCTAACTAAACTCTGTTGTCTCACTGATGAGATGTCTCGTATGTGAATTACGCAACTCGGCCACCATAGGATGTCAAACACTTAAAACATATTGACAAATTGCATCCCTTAGGAACGCCCAACCTTTATCGACTTTGTATCCGTCGCTAGCTATAATCTTTCCATATCATCTAAATTCTGCCAACTCGATTATTCCTTCTTATTTGTTTGTCTTCAATTTATACGTTTATTTTGTTTGTCTTCAATTTATACGTTGTTTTGTTTATTTATGTTTGTTTTGTTTGTCTTCAATTTATACGTTTGTTTTGTTTGTCTTCAATTTATACGTTTGTTTTGTTTGTCTTCAATTTATACGTTTGTTTTGTTTGTCTTCAATTTATACGTTTGTTTTGTTTGTCTTCAATTTATACGTTTGTTTTGTTTGTCTTCAATTTATACGTTGTTTGTTTGTCTTCATTTATTTTGTTTTTTCTTCAATTTATACGTTTGTTTTGTTTGTCTTCAATTTATACGTTTGTTTTGTTTGTCTTCAATTTATACGTTTGTTTTGTTTGTCTTCAATTTATACGTTTGTTTTGTTTGTCTTCAATTTATACGTTTGTTTTGTTTGTCTTCAATTTATACGTTTGTTTTGGTTGTCTTCAATTTATACGTTTGTTTTGTTTGTCTTCAATTTATGCGTTTGTTTTGTTTGTCTTCAATTTATACGTTTGTTTTGTTTGTCTTCAATTTATACGTTTGTTTGTTTGTCTTCAATTTATACGTTTGTTTTGTTTGTCTTCAATTTATACGTTTGTTTTGTTTGTCTTCAATTTATGCGTTTGTTTTGTTTGTCTTCAATTTATACGTTTGTTTTGTTTGTCTTCAATTTATACGTTTGTTTTGTTTGTCTTCAATTTATACGTTTGTTTTGTTTGTCTTCAATTTATAGCTGTTTGTTTTGTTTGTCTTCAATTTATACGTTTGTTTTGTTTGTCTTCAATTTATACGTTTGTTTGTTTGTCTTCAATTTATACGTTTGTTTTGTTTGTCTTCAATTTATACGTTTGTTTTATTTGTCTTCAATTTATACGTTTGTTTTATTTGTCTTCAATTTATACGTTTGTTTTGTTTGTCTTCAATTTATGCGTTTGTTTGTTTGTCTTCAATTTATGCGTTTGTTTTGTTTGTCTTCAATTTATACGTTTGTTTTGTTTGTCTTCAATTTATACGTTTGTTTGTTTGTCTTCAATTTATACGTTTGTTTTGTTTGTCTTCAATTTATACGTTTGTTTGTTTGTCTTCAATTTATACGTTTGTTTTGTTTGTCTTCAATTTATACGTTTGTTTTGTTTGTCTTCAATTTATACGTTTGTTTTGTTTGTCTTCAATTTATACGTTTGTTTTGGTTGTCTTCAATTTATACGTTTGTTTTGTTTGTCTTCAATTTATACGTTTGTTTTGGTGTTGTTGCGTGAATACTTTTTTTTAATCTTCCATATCGACTTTGTTAATCACGCTCTGTATTTGTTTGATCTAGTCAATTTAACGATTGTTTTGTTTGTCTTTTGCCAGTTTTGCACCTACAAGTAGGTCATCACATCCGAATTCTGCGATGCTTTTTATTTACTAGGGTAGCTTCCTAGGTCCTACATCAGTCACCTCTTACGACATGCATTGTAGGTCGCAGTGGTACTGTTCTTTGCTTCCCTTGCGGACGTCGGCACCACACGGGCGATATGGAAGTATGAAGTAATTGCTAACAAATATTACTTATCAAACTAGCATTATTCAGAACTACTCTCTTCTCCTTCTTTGCGTTCGTTCTTTACACCAATTTTAATCACTCTTTGTGATATGTTTGATCTTTGCCAAGAACGTGTATACGTTGCACATTGGTTTGGTAGGCCCGTAAACGCATAGACTTCTACACGTTTAGGACATGTGCATCAGAGTTCAGTCAATTCAGAACTAATAATAAGAAAATGAATTATAATCTAAATTTAATAAAGGAGTCAACAGGTAAATTGTATTCAAACAGGTTTTACGTGTGTGCGTTTAAAAAAAATATTTTGAATGCTCAGAAAAACTAGACGTATGTAGTGCTTGTTAGTTAGAGTAAATTTGTTCGCGTGGATTTTTACGAGCGGTAAAAATAGACCCCACAGTTCAGAAGGCAATGACAAACTACTGAGTGTATAAGTGGCGCCTATTTTTTTTTTTTCCCGATCCAGAAGCACGTGAGCTTTTCAGCTCTTCGGCTCGGTGCCATGGACATCGTACCCTACGGTTCGGTGCCACGAACACCGTAAATCTGGGGAATCTGTGGCTTTTCTGCCATCCCGCGGAATTGAACCCGCACACACAGATGGATAGTCACCCGTAGTCAACGCGCTACGAACACGCTGGACAGACGGGCTAGTGGCGCCTAGAAAATCAACGACTGGTTAACTGTGGTTGATGACGACGTCCTGTAAATGATATGTCACGATATTTATTTGATTTGTTAGTTAGAGTATGTAAGTCTAACGCATAGGTTCCCAAAGTGGCGATACCGGCCCCACTGGGCGCTGGAGCCTTCGGGAAGGGGTGTAATAGTTGGTTCAGAAGCATTGGGGGCGTTTACGAGATTACCGGTGTGCGGTTCCTTAAAGAAGAAATTAATAATATATATATTAAAATAAATTATTTTCCTAATTTTGCGATTGAATGATCATTTAAATTGTGAATTCTGCATTTTAATTCATCTTATGCCCGTCTTACACCATCCATTTTTTCATCAATTTTTCTGTTTAATGTATATAATCGTTTGAAAATTGACAATGCATGACAGAAATATATATCAATTTTCTATGTCAAAGAAAATAGAGCATGTATATATAAGGGGGCGTTGGCAAACTTATAATGGGAGAATCGAAAAGTTTGGGAACCTATGGTCTAACGGTTCTAAAAGCGAAGGGTTACCTTTATTACACCAGGTTTTTACCCCTATATGGCTCGGTAGCTCTCTGCAGATATGGCACGCCACATGCCAATTGCCTATATGGCTCGGTAGCTCTCTGCAGATATGGCACGCCACATGCCAATTGTATCAAGGACAAACCCGGTAGCTTCAACATCAATCCTAGAGATCTCCGGGGAAAAAATAATATTAAACAGTGAACCGGATGATGCGATTATGATTCGAATCCACGGAGTTTATAGTGAGCGTCTGTAGCTCAAGCGGTAGTGAGATCGATCACGAACCCAAGCGTATCTGGTTCAAACCCCAAGGTAGGCAAGTTTGGAAGCAAATTCGTTTCCGTGGGATTTTTACAAAAAGGTAGAAATAGACCTCACCGTTCAGAAAACAATGGCAAACTACTGAACGTATAAGTGGTGCCTAGAAAATCACCGACTCGTTTACTGTGGTTGATGGCTACGTCCTTTAGGATATGCCACGATTTTCGATTTTCAACCACCGTGACACTTGGTCACAGAAACTATGATGATGTGACGAAGCGGTCAGATAACTATGTAAACGCTTTGTTATCAATTTGCATGCTTTTATAAACATTGTAAGCGTTATTTAAGATGTGAATGATATGAGAAGAGTGAAGGGAAATGTGTGTGTTAAAAGATAGATAACAGAAGAATGTGAGGTCAAAGACACAGTGAATAAAGTAAATTTCAACTTCAGGGTCTTTGACCCGACCAAGACCCTTCTCCACCTACTCGTAGTGATCGTGGAAACACACTTCATTTATGCAGTCTGGCAAATTGAGTAAGGATAGAGTAGGAATCTACCACAGTTTAACAACAGTTTAAAAGCGAAGCGTCTGGCCGAATGGATTAGAGCGCGGCTCTCATGCGGTTCAATCCACGGTTCAGACCAAGGAGTTTTGTTTCTGTCTGGGAGTATAAAAAATCCGAAACTGAACAGTTTCGCAGCGACTGCAGTAGCCATGCGATTATTAAATTTCACAGGCACATGGTACCCTTCTCCGTCATACACCGCTCCAAAAGCGGTATTACAGGCAGTAACGAGTTTTTGTTGGGGTTTTTGAAAGCGAAAAATTGATTTTAATGCTCCGTATTTCCCCATATGGTTTGCTCCCCCTCCACATATATGGCACACCAACTGTTGAGAACATTACACATAGCATGAACTCCGTAGCTCCAGTAACAGTCTTAGAAGTCTTCGATAAAATCTGTGAGGCAAACTGCATACACCAAAATGTGCGGAATTGAAAGATCTATTACAAACACATGCTTGCTGTGTTTGAATTTTTTTTAATACACTTAAAGCATTACATGTATTTAGGAAATGAAAAAATTATATTGAAAGATTTTGAGGAAAGATGTGAACTTACTAACATGTGTAAGCTTTCCAATGGTCCAAAGCTAAAAAAAACTAAATCAATTCCTTAGTATATCCATTTCTACACAACATATTCAAGTTTCATCCTTTCCTGTTCAAAGAATCTGATTATATGACGATTTGACACATCTGACTCCTATTTTGAAGACACGCCCCTTCTCATTAGCAGTACTGCTAATGTTATTTAATTTGCCAGAATATCTGATTCCGAATCGTCACTATAACTACCGTCTGTTATTGCCCTTACTAGATTCATCATTATTAACATTGTTAATCCATGAATAAATAAGTTGTGATGCTTTAACTGCAGACGAAGGCCGTTGACGATCATTACTAGCCATTATTGCAAACAGTTTTCTTGTTTACACTTACAATATGATTTTAAAATAAAAAAAAAATCACTTCTAACACGAGGCAAACAATGTTTTGGAGCGGACGGAAATAGAATGGAACAGGAAACGACTTTTACACGGTATATATGCAAAAAGTCCTCTACAATATATTAACAACTGGTTAGAACCATATGGTACGTGAAGTGGTTTTTCGTAAATTGGGAACTAACCGTATGGTTTGTCAGGTGGCGTTTCGTATTCTGAGAGTTAAGGAGTCGATACTGTTGTTCGTACTGGTTCGTACTGCATGATTAGTAATCGAGACAGGGTTTCTTGGCTAGACTGAGAAACAGGGTCGTTGTTGAGCAGAGATTACATGCCAACCATCTTCAGTATCCATAATCAAGATTGACACAGTTACTGCATTTATGTTGTTACTTGAGAGAGCGGATGCACTGGCGGGCAATGCTACGATCGAGAATGGATCTTCTATGGACAAAAGCGATATCATCAACACTCTTCGCCCGAGTGGTTACCGGGGCCCAAATTTGGGGTGTAAAGCATAGAACCACTGTTACCTGCCATGCATGTCGTAAGAGGCGACTAAGGAGGTTTGGCTGAAATCGGATGCATGTGTCCTAAACGTGTAAGTCTATGCGTTTAGGGGCCTACAAACCAATGTGCAACGTATACACGTTTTTGGCAAAGATCAAACATATCACAAAAAGGGATTAAAATTGGTCGTAAAGAACGAACGCAAAGAAGAAGAAGAAGATCAACACTCTTAGAGAAAACATACGCTCTGAAGATTTCAACGAAGAAGATAAAGAGTATTCTCTATCTCTGTTGCGCAAGTTATGCGTACCGATAGCTCCGGCAAGACGGGAAAACCACGAGAGAAACCCCAGTAGATATATCAATCAACACAGAACGGGAGCTGTTAGTCTAAACACACTGAAATACATGCTTATGATGAGATTGGAGCAATTATGGACATGCCCGATGAAGATGATCCTTAAATGAAGAATGTTGTGAAGCTGTTAATCCGCTGAATAGTTATTCTTTTTAGACTAGATTGTCTGAAAGTTGAAAATGGATTATGAAAAATGAGATTAAGAAATATGTGTAATAATGATAGTAGAACCATAAATCATTTTCTCACGCGATCACCGCCTAGACCGATGTACCAGATCTCCATATAAATTCTATTCATGTGGAAATCTGATTCATGCACCTTAGTATTGGTGTGTTTTACGTCACATCTTCAGCACCATTTCTAGCTCTAGTGCTTTTCCTTCAACGATGTGTTCGGTTTCAGCCAGCGTTTACTCTGTTCGCTCTCCGTTCTGTAGTCATCTAGTGTTTTTTTAACGGTGTGGGGTAGCTAGCCCCACCCCCAACCTTCTTAGCGCCTCTTACGACATGCGTGCTAGGTAACAGTGGTTCTATTCTTTACATCCCAATTTGGGCCCCGGTAACCACTCGGGCGATAAATCATTCAAGCAGTCTAGTTTATTTGCGTTCGTTCTTGTCAACAACGTTAACCACTCTTTGTGATCTGTGGGGTTTTGCTCTGAGAACTTGAGTACGCTGCGTTCTTGCTAGACCACCTACAACTTGTAGGACAGCCATATCCGAATTACCGTAAAAGTGTATGTATATTATCCAATAGGGCACACATTTTTACAGACGAATAATTATATGATTTTACACATAGAAATGTCTTACTTTGAAGTACCACATCTGGAGTTGTACTGTAGCATGGTATCAGATCTTAATTGGTCATAGGGAGGCTTGTCAGAACGGACTCATGCCAAGTCGGTCTAGTGAATTTTGTCTAAAAGATGTGACAAGTCCAGAGAATTACGTGCATATACTTACCTGAATGTGGGGGTCTCTGTGGAAGGAATTCAGGAGAAGTGATGAAATCAGAGAAATGTTGGGTCAACCACTAGTAACAACTGTTATAAGAAGGAGAAGATGGAGATATGTTGGGCATACTATGAGAAGAAATGTCTGATCAACCACTAGTAACAACTGTTACAAGAAGGAGAAGATGGAGATATGATGGGCATACTATGAGAAGGAATGTCTGATCAACCTCTAGTAACAAGTTATAAGAAGGAGAAGGAGATACGTTGGGCATACTATGAGAAGAAATGTCTGATCAACCACTAGTAACAACTGTTCTAAGAATGAGAAGATGGAGATATGTTGAGCACACCTTGAAAAGAAATGTCGGGTCAACCACTAGTAACAACCGTTTTAAGAATGAGAAGATGGAGATATGTTGGGCACATCTTGAGAAGAAATTATCAACGAATATCAAAGCAGGCATTGAAGTGGGATGCAATGGGTTCAAGAAAGAGAGGAAAATCTAAGGAGACCCTGAAACGAACTTTGCTGAAAGAGGCAAGAAATATCGGTCTCAGTTCCATGGAGGAGATTTGAGCGAGTTGCCCAGGATAGAGCGTTATGGAGAAATTGCTTGCATGCTCTATGTAAAGTATAACGGAAGAGGAATTATTATGGCGAAGAATACGTTTGTCGTTTTGAAATTTGTGGGATCGAATCCAGACCTAATTACACGTGCACATTTTTCATGAGATCCCTATGATTGTTACTGGAGCTACGGAGTTCATGTTGTGTACAACATTCTTGGCAGATAGTTAGCGTGCCGATGGCACTGTGGAAACTCGGTGCAGGGAAGTCAATCCTCTGCGTGTATACTTTTTTTTTTAGACTAACCTAAAAATGAGTGAGTTTCCAAACGGAAATAAACTAATATTAAGACTGACATAGACAGCAAGCACATGCAGTCGTGACTGACGGTATAGATTAGATGGATATCTTGAACTGGTAACAGTCACCTGTTGAATGGTGACACGACAATCGATGAGAGTGCTGAAATGTGACATCCAATGTGTCATGAATAGACTGACCCCATCACCCCCTACTATCTATTGAAAGGGGAACGGGTCTTTGTTGTGTAGAGGTTAAGTGCTCGCATCTCGTTCCAAAGATAGTCTGTTCGCTCCCTCGTGGAGCCGTCGGGATATTTTGCCAAAGACCCAAGATCCCAGAGATGGGGAGATGGAGTTAATAGTCATATCGGAGACGGACGATAAAACGTAGGTCCCGTGTTCAAGTTGAGCACATAACAAAACTCTTGGCTGCTGAAACTCGAGAACATGCTCTAAAGCCGTTGCCTGTAACAAAAATTAATTGAAAAGGTAAAAAACCAAAAAAACAATTCCTACAAAATATTTTCATCGTCTTCTAAATTAGATCGGAACCCTCGCCGGTGTTACGGAGTTCGTGCACTGCCTCTGAGATCTTCCTGTGTAAGAAAGAGATCAGAGCACACATGGTTACTCTCCGAAGTTCAGTGATGATGGCCCTATCAATCAATCAATCATGGATACGCTTGGATGTCTGAATTTTCTACTCATCTCGAACAGGAGTCAGAATTTGACTGCCATATTACTAGAGGACGATGCAGTGAAGAATGGAGGAGCAGGAGTGTACATAGAATATTCAAACAACGCTAGAGATGCGATTAAAGTACCAACGGGGAAATTCTGTCACAACTATGATGCAGAAATTCAGGCAATCAAGGTGGCAACTGAAAAACTGTTGAATACCAGACCCGATCCTCAACCTGTTGTATTTTGACTGATGCAAAATCAGCACTCCAAGCACTCAAGTCCAGAAAATTGCCAGGTCTACATGCCCTAACTGTCTAAATTGTCGCAACGCAGTGTCGTCTTGCAGTGGATACCTCTCACTGTGGAATACCAGGAAATGAAACAGCAGACCGATTGACCAAAGAAGGTGCTGCAGGAGAGCAACTGGATGCGCCAGTTACCTACCACCAGAAGAAAACGATGATTAAATCAATGAGAAAGCCACAAATACCAACACAAGACGATTACTATAATAGCAGATTGGAACAAGTTGTCATTCTGCGCTTTAGAACAGGACACAATCGGCTCTGCAGCCATATGTATACAAAATTCAAGATTGGCATTTCAGTCAATTGTACATGTGGACAGGCACACCAGACTGCAGAGCACATACTTCAAGACTGCCCCGAATATGATACACTGAGGCAAACTCACTGGCCTAACGAAACAACACTCGACATAAAACTACATGGACCTCTGTGTGAGCTACAAAAGACAGTGAAGTTCATACAAGAGACAACATTGAATATGTAGACATATTTCAAGCGAACGAAAGGAAGGAAGGACTAGAGAACGGGGTGCTGTGCTTCTCACTGATACAACTGCCAATGTAGGCTTCACTGTGTTAATTCCCAGGACCATGCCGTGCTATGATACAGAGAGGCGGCCACATCAGGCGACACCGTAAGGGGGGCGGCATAAGAAACAAAATCAAAATTACAATTACAATTGGTTATTTTAATGAAAACCATTTAATGGGCGGCATTTCGAAGACTTGCTTCATATTTAGAAAATATACTGCACGACCCTGCTCATTCCCCGCCACCATATTGTCTACTGGTCATGCCGAATTTATTTATATTCTAAGCATGTGTCCAAACGTTCACGGCAAGATGATCGTCATGTTCTATGTTACTGCACTTTTACGATGTGTGTCAGTCGATATACTACGAAATGAGGACATCAAAAGCAGAGTGGGCATAACTTCATGCGCCGAATACATCGAAAGACAACAAATGCAGTGGTTTGGACATTTAATGAGAATGAAATACAACCAACCACCAATAACAGCATATAATAAAAATAGATCGGGTACTAGAGCTAAGGGAAGACCAAGAAAAAGATGGATAGGGATAGGCAACATCAAGACTACACTACTTAAACACGGATATAACATAACAAGGGTGACTCATCTGGCCATAGAACGCAAATTAAAGCTCCCATCTATACGCTCAACGGCGAGAGTGGACAACCAACTCCATCTTCCACCTGGGAATAGACAATAGATATGCAGTCAATAGACAGCTGTATACATTAATTCTCTATCCACATGTCTGTTCAGTACCATTTAAGCTTCTTTCAAATAATAGATGGTGCTTGCATATTGTCTAGTATGCTACACATTTGTGTAGATGAATTACTGGTAATATCTGACGAACAGAAAACCCCACTTTATAGTGCCACATCTACTGTAGTATGATGCCAGATCTGATTTGTCATATGGAAGGCGTTTCAGAGCTCACACGTTTCCGCTCAAATCAGATAAATGTAGCTTCAATAGTAACCTTCAACCAACTTGGCACCTGGTGTCCTTTCAGGATTCTAGAGGTTGTAGTGAAGGAGGGGGATTCTTCGGCTACCTGCGTCGTCAGTTTGCTAACACAAGCATCTGTATTTGCCACTTATTACACGCTTCTGTAAAAACCTTTTCATTCCTCGAGGTATATTGAGGAATACGGTGTTAGGATCCTATTTATAGATTTTACCATCGGCACACGAAGGGTGAAGTGGTCAACGGCATACGAAGGGTGGTGTGGTCAACGGCACACGAAGGGCGGTGTGGTCAACGGCACACGAAGTGCGATGTGGTCAACGGCACACGAAGGGCGATGTGGTCAACGGCACATGAAGGGCGATGTGGTCAACGGCACACGAAGGGCGATGTGGTCAACGGCACACGAAGGGCGATGTGGTCAACGGCACACGAAGGGCGATGTGGTCAACGGCACACGAAGGGCGATGTGGTCAACGGCACACGAAGGGCGATGTGGTCAACGGCACACGAAGGGTGATGTGGTCAACGGCACACGAAGGGCGATGTGGTCAACATCACCCCGGCCGCTTTTTCTTCACAGTGTTTTTCTTGCTACCCAATTAAGGCTGGGTCGACCTGAGAGCTGTTACGTTCGGAAAAATATCCGGACCACGCACCTAAGAAGCGAATTTACTAACAACTACGCTACTGTGGCTCTCTCATGTTTCTTGGGGTTGTATTACTTCCTCCCAGATAAAAAGGTCCGCGCTTGAAAATATCCAGATACACATTCTTGTATTGATTTTGTTAAAGAACACCGGACATCACATGAGCGATTACTGGTGTGCTTTAATTGCTGAGAGCGCTGACTATACTATCGGAAAATTACAGGTTTACCTAGACTTCGATGATTTACTCTTTCTACTTTAGAACTTACTTCATCTGCTCTTCTGCACGACATAATCAATAGAACAAATGAAGAAGACTCGTTAGAACGGTTTCGATTATAACCACTATTCCAGATTCGACTACTCGCTTCCCTCTATCTACCGTTTCCATTTATAACCACTATTCCAGATTCGACTACTCGCTTCCCTCTTTCGACCGTTTCCATTTATAACCACTATTCCAGATTCGACTACTCGCTTCCCTCTTTTGACCGTTTCCATTTATAACTAACTATTCGCCCGTCTGCCCAGCATGTTCGTAGCGCGTTGGACTACGGGTGACTATCCTCTGTGTGTGCGGGTTCAATTCCGCGGGATGGCATAAAAAGCCACAGATTCACCAGATTGACGGTGTTTGTGGCACCGAACCGAAGGGTTACGATGTCCATGGCACCGAGCCGAAGAGCTGAAACCTCAAGTGCTTCTGGAAAAAACACAAAAAACGAACTATTCCAGTTTTGACTACTCGCTTACCTCTTTCAACTGTTTTCAAATATAACCAACGTTTCTGATTTAACTGTACGCTTTTCTCTTTCGACGAGGTTTCGACAGTGTTTACCAACTATAGCTAGCTAAGCAAGCTTACCATCTTTCTGTTCAGTTGTTCCAATAGAAATTATACCATGTGTTTTGTACGTATTTTTGTTAGTCTTTCTTCCCTTTCTTCACAATGTTACTGGGTTGTTGTCCAATATCGTTGTTTTCTTTTTTTTTTGTGTGTGTGTCTAGCACTGCTCTCTAGTGGCTTGGGTGATAGTTATTTTTGCGGACAGGATTCTGCTTTACCACAGATATTCCAAGTCGCTATCTTAAACGCTGTTGTATTGTGTATTGATGAGGTCTGCGTTGATCCTACTTCTGCCCTTTTCAACATAGTGTGTTTGTTTTGAATGCCGGTGTTATCGCGTTGTTTGTTTGTCTCTTATTGCTATGTAAATACGGTGTTCATGGTAGGTCTTACATTAATCTTCTTTTTACTTGTCTTTATTTCGGTTTATTAGTGAGAGATATATATATATATACATACCCTCCATCGTATACATCGTATTAGATGAATAGAAACGATATTGAATAGTACTGAACTGTCTTTACTGCCTGTAGTGTCACGTTTTAGGGCGGTGTAGAACAGGTGGGACGAGAGTCTGATGAATTTAATGGCCACATGGCAAGTGCAGTGGCAGCGAAGCTGTTCAAGTTAGAATTTTTCATTTCAATAACAAGTACTGAATTGTGGAAAACAGAACAGAAACCAATGCTAAAGGGGGTTGAGGTGAAAAAGTGACGTTGGGTGTGACGCGCCCTCAGGAAAAAACTGAACAACATAGCGAGATGTGAACTTGTCTAAAGCCCACATGAGAAAAGAGAAATTAGTGTGGGGATACCTGATAAAGAGTTGTGGAAGAGCGGGCCCGAGCAATTGGAGTCTTGTGGGCAGAAAACCGAAGAAGACGACACAGAATAGAGGTCAGTGGTGGGCGACAGTTGCAGCTCCGTGTTCAACTGGGAACAAGAAGAGAGATGCCATGTGTGCCCATTTCTACGCTGCACTGACACCTGCCAGTGTGATTTAACATCATGTGGAATTATAATTTATAATAGCCGTCCATCGCAAGCGATGATGACAACAATCTCAGACGTGTGCTGTTGCACCTCTCTGGTGTGTGCGGAGGTGACTGTAGAGTCCAATCCTAGAACAGAATCCCTGACCACAGGTGGGGCATACAGGATCAAGGTTAGACATGTGCGTGTTGTGTGCTCTGTCTTTCGCGCTGCTCGTTTTCTCTGTGACTCAACAATACGATGGTTCTCAGCTATTCGGGTTCCTCTTTGTTGTTACAGCGCCACATTTGGCGATCTTGCGCAAGTGATTCCCAGCACGTATTGTCTATATCGAAGCATTTCAGAGACACTTTAAGAGTGTCTTTAAAGCGTTTTTCTGTCCACCAGCTAAACGTCTGCCCCTTCAAGTTCGCCATACATCAACTGTTTTGGGATGCGTTTATCAGGCATTCGAGCAACGTGACCGACCCATCTCAATTGGGCCTTCTGCAACAGGGTGTTGACGCTTGGGATCTTTGCTCTTGTGAGGACTTCGCTGTCTGGAATTTTGTCCTGCCAGTTTATTTTTAGTATTCTGCGTATAAAGCTTGTGTGGAAATGGTTTAATTTTCTTGCGTGTCTGCTATACACTGCCCATGTCTCACTTGTGTGCAGCAGCGTATGGAAGAGAGAGAGAGAGAGAGAGAGAGAGAGAGAACTGGGAGCATTTGGCTTTGTAATGTTATCTGCATGTGTTTGTAAGTTGTTGCTTTCTTCCATATAATGTGTTTCGTGTATCTGGTCTTGAAGGACGATGTATAATTCTGACATCATCCAGCCCATGGCACCTGAAAAGGTGGTGGTGAACGGTTTCATGATGATGTGTAAATATGCAGTTTTCTCTGCAACGCGTCACATCTCTGCTAAAAGAGCATCCTTCCTCTTGGTTAGCTCAACCATTAGTTTATGTATAAGCTAATAACATAACCCTTCACCCCTAGGGAAGCATAGGTCCGCCGCAACCAAGGTTTTCCAACCCCTTCTATCCAATGCCATCTTTTCCAGATCTCTCCAGATCTTTCCACATTTTCTTGTATTCTGTTTCCAATTTCGCCTCCAGGTGGTTTTTTGTCTTCCTTACTCTATTACCCTGGATGTTCCATCGAAGGGTCTGTATGGTATTGCTGTCAGAAAGTCTCCTTAGTCCAGTGTTTCCCAACGTGGTGCCCACGCCCACAGGAGCAATTTGATTGTTAAGGGGAGCAATTAAATACTTGAATTTCAGTTCTCCATTATATGTTTTGTTGAAAATTTACTTACTGTGTTTCCTCAACAATTTCCTAGTGATGCCCTCCTAAAACATATCTTTTAAGTTTCTTCCGTGAACAATTCAATTTTTAAAAATTATTTATATATTTACATGGGGGGCATAAGCGTTTTAGAAAGGCTTAGATGGGACATGGCACACAAAAAGACGGGACACACTGCCTTAGTCTGTATCCTATCCATCACCATCTTCTGCCACTTATCTCTTGTTCCACCTGTCGTTGTCCCGCTCTGTGACAGAATTCCTTCTTTGTGAAACTATAAATTTACCTTTCTTAAATCACAGGAAACTGGGGATATATTATAGCGAAACACGTAAAAACAAAGTACTATAGTTTTACAAAATACAGAAACATTGACGATATACAGCAACGTTTCGACCCAAAGGCCTTTATCAAGCAAACGATACAACAAGAATGACGAATTTCGAGGAACACTACAAATGGACGATTACATATGGAAACATTCAAACCTATCTAATGAAAATCTGGGAATAAAAACGAATAACGAAATGTAGTAACGTTCAGAAACTTACCTCAGACTCACCTACACCTGTCATCTTCACCAATCCCAATGTCGCCATATTTCTTCACGTCCTGGACGCTCACGAAGTAACCAGGGGTTACGTGCACTAGATCGCGTGCAACATACTAGTGCTATGTTAATAAAACACATGTAACGCACTTACGCCGCCTCCACCGATGGAATTTAATAAGAAACCATCCTGGTTTCTATTTGCAGCACTTAACATGTTGTGAGTGCTATTTCTTTAAGAATATTAATAGCTGTCACTACGCACGTGACGTGCTTATGCATCATCAGTCCGAGTATATCTCATAACTGCACTAATATTGTCATTATATTTGTTTGTATCTTAGAATAATTCAATCAATTTTGTTCATTTACGTACATCTCTTTCAGCCCACACCCGCGTCATTTTGTTTCTCCATCTTCTTCTTTGTCGTACGCTCCATATCGACCACTTGTTAAACTACTCTTTGTGATTTGCATGTGATCTAGCCTAAGAGCGATTGTACGTTGTGCCAGTTATACACCTACAATTAGGCGAGCACATTCGATTTTAACGATGATTTGTATTTACTATGGTAGGTTCCCTAGACCCCTACCTTAGTAGCCTCTTACGACATGCCTTGTAGGTCGCAGTGTTACTATTCTTTGCTCCCCTTGCGAGCCCCGGCAACACATAGGCAGATTTTGTTTTGATGTTTATAATTTACCTTAGTTACACAATGTTACGAGAGTCGCAAAAGCACAGGAGTTAGTGCACTGGTTTCAAAACGCGTGGTCCCAAGTTCGATATCCCCAGATTCGCCCGTGTGGTGCCGGGACCCGCAAGGAAAGCGTAGCAGAAGTGGGATGTGCTGATCTACTTGTAGGTGCGCAACTCTAACAACGTACAATCGCTCTTAGATCACATACAGATCAGACAGAGTTGTTAACAAGTGGTCGATGTGGAGCGTTCCAAGAAGAAGAGGAGGAAGAAACTCCCAGTTAGAATGGGATTTCTTTTTTCCGACCGTAACAGCTCTCAATTTGACCCATACTTAACTGGTTGCCAGAGAAACACTCTAATGTAAAGGTCATTGTAAACAGCAAATAACTTTTGAGCTTAATGCAGTTGTATGTTTGTAAACTCTTACATTTACCCGTCTGTACAAATGTGTGTCCTGTTGGGTAAAGTGCATACTCTTCGGCAAACATTCAGATGTGCCTGTCCGACATTCCGTATGGGCCTAACGGACGCAATTTACTCACCTTCTCGGCGAAAACCACACAGATCACAAAGAAGGATTAACTTAATTGATAAGAGCGAATGTAAACAAACGCAAACAACCACATGTACATATATAACACGGAAAAATGTCAACCTCCGAACCGATGGATAGTCAATACTCATGATGATGATGCACTATGTAATATTTCCGTGTCTTCCGACACTGACAATAACCCGATTCCTAATGTCTGAATTTAAAAAAAGGCTGAGTTTTAAGGCAAAGTATTTAGTTCCCAACACAGGGTTTTTCCAATATGGCTCATCACCTCTCCAGAAATGGCGCGCCACCTGTCAAGAGTATTGCAAGACTTTGTAGCTCGAGCATGAGTTCTAAAAAATATGCTTGAAAGAATGCGCCCGTGAACCGAATGACGAGTTCTGAATTCGAACCCACTGCATTAGAACAGAAGGCAGACAACTTGACCACTACACCACAGAGACGCTATGTCCGAATCAATCAGATGAATATAAACCGGAATATGTGGCTGCGGTAAAACTTAGCAAACTGGTGATAAATGCTGGAACAGTTAGCAAACTGGCGATAAATGCTGGAACAGTTGCATTGGCTGACACTGGTAATCAGTTACTATTTTTATTCTCTTAAACCATTTACTTCTTTATAAATGTGTTGGATGTGAAATGTAGTCATCTTGTGTGTGCTTGCCATAATGCACTTTGTAAGCTATTATTTTCTTAAAGCTGTTCTTGATGCCGTCGCTCCATCTTTTGCGTGGTCTTCCTCTTGTTCTGTGTGTGCTCATTATATTTTTGCAGTGTGTCTCTCTGTGGTAGTCGATACCAGGGCATTCTTGTCAGGTGCCCAAGCCATTTAATATGTTGTTCTTTTATGAATTGCACTACTGGTTTTCACATCCAGTCTACCTACTGCCTTGTAGGTCGGCTGGGAACAGCCAAAGGTTGACGGAGAGCGAACCCAGTAAATGCTGGCTAAAACCGGACACATCGCCGAAGGATAAACACCAGAGCTCCAAATGACGCTGAAGTTGTGACGAAACCCACCCATGCTAAGGCTGCATGAATGAGATTTCCACATGAATGAGATTTATGGGGAAATCTGGTACATCGGTCTAATGGTGATCGAGAGAGAGAGAGAGAGATCCAGTCTTATGATTTCTAATTTTGTCTCTTATTGTCACACCTGCAGCTTTTCTAATGCACCTCATCTCCGTCGTTATGATTTTCCACCCATTGAATCAATTATTTATTATTGTAAAAGTTCATTCGTTGGTAATGTAATCTTTTAAAGTGTGTGTCATCAAGTGTAACATTCTTGCCTTGCTTGTTTACTCATGTACACTAAGATTGTTCGTTAAATATTGATATGATCAACGTTGCAGATGGAGCAAGGCTACTAATTGACAAGCCTCAGATACTAAATCGCTGGGCAGAACACTTCCGTTCTGTCCTCAACCATCCATCCACTATATGTTATGAAGCCATAGAGCGCATGCCCCAGGTCCCAATCAATGCCAAGCTTGATATTCCACCTACCTTAGCAGAGGTCAAGAAGGCAACAAGCCAGATGTCCAGCGGGAAGGCACCGGGTGCGGACTCAATACCAACCGAAGTCTACAAAGAAGGAGGGCCCACGTTGATGCTAAAATTGACAGAGTTATTTACATCCATTTGGTGCAACGAACGTGTGCCACCGGAATTAAAGGATGCCACTATTGTCCACCTGTACAAGCGGAAAGGAAACCGCCAGGCCTGCGATAACCACAGGGGATCTCCTCTCCGTCAATCGCTGGCAAAATACTGGCCAGAGTCCTCCTCAATCGATTAATCGATCACCTGGAACAGGACTTACTCCCTGAGACCCAATGTGGCTTCAGAGCAGGTTGTGGAACAGCAGACATGATATTTGCTGCTCGCCAACTACAGGAGAAATGCCAAGAGCAGTACCGTAACCTCTATATGGTCTTTGTCGATCTGACAAAGGCTTTCGACACGGTTAACAGGGAGGGTCTATGGAAGATCATGGAAAATTTGGATGCCCAAGGAAATTCATCAAGATCGTTCAACAGTTTCACGAGGGCATGATGGCACGTGTACTTGACGAAGAGGAGCTGTCGGAAGCCTTCCATGTCACCAACGGCGTCAAACAGGGCTGTGTACTGGCCCCAACACTCTTCAGCATGATGTTTGCTGCCATGCTCACGGATGTCTTTTGGGAAGGCGACGAACATGGGGTAAAGATTAGATACAGGACAGACGGTAACCTATTCAATCTTCGGAGGTTAAAATCCTCCACCAAGGTAAAAGAATCAACTATCTCAAACCTGTTGTTTGCTGATGACTGTGCCCTCGCTACCAACTCTGAGGAAGAAATGCAGACTTACATGGACAAGTTCTCAATGGCCTGTGATAGGTTTGGCCTCACCATTAACACACAAAAAACAGAGGTCATGTTCCAGCCCGCCCCTAGAGAACAGTATTACGATCCAGTCATCAACATTAAACACCAGCGTCTCCAGTCAACGGACAACTTTGCTTATCTTGGCAGCCTCCTATCCAGATCGGCAAACATAGATTCTGAGGTCCACAATAGGATACCCAAAGCCAGTGCTGCGTTCGGAAGGTTACGTGTCACTGTGTGGGAACGGAAGGGATAAGCATAGTCACAAAGCTGAAAGTTTACCAGGCCATAGTGCTAACCACGCTGCTGTACGCAAGCGAGACATGGACAGTGTATAGCAGACACGGAAGAAAATTAAACCATTTCCACACAAGCTGTCTACGCAGAATACTAAAAATAAACTGGCAGGACAAAATTCCAGACAGCGAAGTCCTCACAAGAGCAAAGATCCCAAGCGTCAACACCCTGTTGCAGAAGGCCCAACTGAGATGGGTCGGTCACGTTGCTCGAATGCCTGATAAACGCATCCCAAAATAGTTGATGTATGGCGAGCTTGAAGGGGCAGACGTTTAGCTGGTGGACAGAAAAACGCTTTAAAGACACTCTTAAAGTGTCTCTGAAATGCTTCGATATAGACAATACGTGCTGGGAATCCCTTGCGCAAGATCGCCAAATGTGGCGCTGTAACAACAAAAGAGGAACCCAAATAGCTGAGAATCATCGTATTGTTGAGTCACAGAGAAAACGAGCAGCGCGAAAAGACAGAGCACACAACACGCACATGTCTAACCTTGATCATGTATGCCCCACCTGTGGTCGGGGATTCTGTTCTAGGATTGGACTCTACAGTCACCTCCGCACACACCAGAGAGGTGCAACAGTACACGTCTGAGATTGTTGTCATCATCGCTTGCGATGGACGGCTATTACATGATCAACGTTAGTACAGCCTCTAATATCAGCCAGAACTGACAAATAGAAGCGAGTCATGAACGGTGAATAGACAAACAGCAACATCTTTAGAACACACTTCCTTCGGAATGCAAGGCGAATGTTATGTTATGCGATCGACGTCATGGCACATTGGGCATTCCCATTCGTGCTCTGTCCCCGTTGCAGCAGCCATCCCAAAGTCCATTTGCTCACAGTACCCATGAGAAGTTGATTACTATATCTTCTCTCTCTACCACGAAGACGACACTGTCTGGCATGTCCAAACTTAACGCCTAATTCTCGAACTCGTTCCAGTGTCTGAGACCCGCCCATGTCACACAATTGAGAGCGTACCGCAAGGCGAATGGCTTAACCATTCTGTTTATTTGTTTTATCTTCTTTCCTTTTTTTTAAACACTCCATTTTATTTTTTTTCCCATTTTTGGGATTTGTTTGATCAGTCAAAGGCGTTTCTTTGGGCCATTTGTTCAAGTGCCACTCCGGTATCACGATGCTTTTTTACTAGGGTAGCCCTACCTTTTCCCCCTCATCTTGGCAGCATTGTAATGCAGTGTTCTATTTTTCCCCCCAAACCTCATTACAGGACGGGTTGGACTTACGGGTTTTTGACCCTTGGGGGATCAAATTGGGTACAAGTACGGTTCCCAAAATGGGAAATACCAAATATAAATTTATTTTGTCTGTCACCCCATTAAAGGAGCATTGGCTCAAAAAAACATCATCATCATCAAGGTGCGTATCCTTTATGGACGTTGATTTCTTTGAACCCAAATTCTCTATCTAAATAGTTCCCCACTTCGTTGATGGGTCTTTACCTTAAATTTTTCCCCATTTCTTTTGTAAATCATGCCTCGGAAAAATAAATATTTGGCCCTTCGCCACACGGTTTGGAGAAAGATAATGGAAGGCATGGTTCCAAAATGGGGCGGGGGCGACCAAGACGGAGGTGGCAGGGACATAAAAGAAACATTAAACCCTGACGCTGGAGGGGGGCGTAGAATTTGAAAAGAACAAAAGTTTTTCGGCGGGCTGTGATAAATGCGATGTCCGAAAAGGGACATGCTACTCGACTTGACTTTCTAAATTCCCAACGATCGGGCGATAATTTTAATAAAATATCTGACATTCTAATTTTTCTTTTTATGTATTATTTAACAGATAAAGGTAGTGGGGGAAGCATACGTGTGTTATATATTTTAACCCTTTATATAAGTCATGGCCTTCAAACTTTTCGTTCGGACGACGTTTTTAAAAATAATACGTTTTGTCAAGTTTAACTCTAGTCTCCTAAAAATGTCATGGAGCTGACAATTAGCTCTCGCAATGTTTCATATGCGTGTAGAATAAAATGATATTTTTTTTCTTCCGTCGAGATTTTCTAAGATTCAGATTTGAAGGGCTGGAGCAGTGGTCTTAAACTTTTAAAATTCCGACTCTGTTTTGAAGAATTTTCGGACGAGCCCCTATGTCTTCAGGTTTAAGGGCGGGATCAGGGTCCTCAATTTTTGAATTCCATCCTTTGGAAAGTTCTGGTCTTTCGGGACCCCTAAGTGCGTTCGAGTTCAGGCTGGATCGGGTCATAAAGTTTTTTAGCCCCAGCCCTCGGGAGCTCAAGTTTTTAATATATGACTCTTTAAATCGTTCAAGTTCAAGAGGCTGGAACAGGAGGGTGCCCAAAACCCTTTTTTAGTTGTCCCCTCCTTGGAGTTCTCTTTCATGGACGATTCAAAGGCGTTCGGGGTCAGAATGACCCCAGGGTAGGTCTAAACTTTTAATAAACTCTCCTCTCAATTTAAAAAATCTTTCATGGACGATTCTAAGTGCGTTCGGGTCGGGGTGATCGGGGTGGGACCCTAAACATTTTAATAATAACGTCTCCTCTCGGGTTGAAATCTTTCTGGGATTCAAAAATATATTCGGTTTGAAGGCTGGATAAAGGGGTTTCTTTTAAAGAACCCTGGCTCCTCTCTGGAGTTAAAATCTTTTTTGGGGGTTCCCAAGTATGATCAGGCTCAGAGACTCGATCAGGGCCCTCTTTGTTAGCCCCGTTCCTCTGGGCAAAAAGCTTTCATGGACTCTTTTAAGTGCATTCAAGTTCAGGACTGGATCGGGGCTTAAAATTTTTAGTCTGGTTCCTCTCAATATCTTTCTTCTTCTTTTCCATATTGCCCTTTTTTTCCCTCTTTTGATTTGTATATGATCCAATAAACGATTTCTTTAAAAAGTGGAGCCTCCATTTCTGCTCCCTTTTTTTCAAAGGGTGTTTCCCCAAACCCACTTAGTCGCCTCTTATGACTTTTTTTGGGTCCAGTTCTTTCTTTTTCCCCTTGTGGGCACCGCCGAACAATTTATGTTGTAATATCTCTTTGTTCCGGGTAAAGGAAAATAGATCACAGATAATCCTAAATAGGGTTTCTTTTTAAGCGTAAAAACCCCCCAACAGTATGGCTCGACCATTTTTGGGAAAAAATTGTAAAAAACCCCCACCGGCCCGTTCAGAAAGCAATGGCAAACTACTGAACTTTTAAAGTGATGCCTAGAAAATCGGGCTCATTTACTTTGTTGTGCAAAGTCCTGGGGATATCTCTTTTTCATTTTTTAAAGATTTAAAACATATATAAACATCTGTGTAAATTATAGCGAAAAAAATCTTCCCCCCGACATTTTCCTCAAAAATTAAAATGTTGCACTATCCGGAAGTTGGATTCAAGATTTTTTTTTTCACCCTGTCTCTTTGATTTTGGTCAAAATTTTCCCTTTTTTCTTATTTTTTAAATATGCCTCTTTTTTTTGACATCTTTGCACATCAAAAATGTCTTTTAAAAGTTAATAAAAAACAGCATAGTGTGGGTGAAAAAAAATTTTGGGAAATACTTTTTGTTAAATGATGTTTTAAAAATTGAATGAAAACGGGTTTCAAGTTTATAAAGCAACCAGATGTACTTGTTATGTGTATCAGAAAAAAGCGATGAAACCCCACCTGTGTGTTCCCGGGCTCTCAATGGGAAAAAGAAGTAACACTGCAACCTGCAAGGCATGTTGAAGCGACTGGTAAGGGACGGGGGAAGCTACCTTTTAAAAAAAAGCGTCGCGAAATCGGATATACTTTTGTAGTGGTGCATAACTGGCACAATGCCCTCACTCTTACGGGGATTACATACAAATACGGGTTGGAAGTGATCGATATGGGCGTTCAAATAAGAAGGATGATGAAATCAATCGAAAGTCACCTTGCTAACGGGAATCTACCACCTTCAAAACTTTTGGGTATGGGGTAGTTTGGGCTTGCCATCAAAAGTCGGGGCTCTCTCGTTCTTTGCTCCTGTGCACTAAACCCCAAGGGTTTTGGAGCTTATTTTTCTTTGTAAATCCCCAGCGGTATTGTGCCATCTCTCAGTGGGACCAGTATTTGTTAAAAACTCTGTTGAAATCAATCCTTTTTTTTTGTTCCATTTTGTGTTCCTTTATAGTCAACAGTTCCATAGGAATCCAAAATTGACTCATTTTTTTTCATTATTAGAACAGGACACAATAGTGCTCAAACCCAAAATTTTTTTTTTTAAAAAAAAATTAAAGATTGACAATTCAGCCATGTACGGCCCCCCTCAGAACACATTTTCCCCAGTTGACAATTCACCATAGTACAAGGCACCCCAGACTGCAGAACACATAGTTCAAGATTGACAATTCAATGTGTCATGCAGAAAAAGGCCCCCCAGACGCAGAACACATTTCCAAAACTTGCTAGATATCCAAAGCAAACTTTGACTCTGGAAAAAATAAAAAAAACCCAATTTTTTTGTGAACTACAAAGACATGTTTTTTTTGGGAGACAACATTGAATATATGAAAAAAATTTTTAAAGGAAAAAAGGGGAAAGAAACAGTCTGTTTATGTTTGTTCTGGGTAGAATTTATTTATAATTGTCTAATGATTAATAGTGTATGGGTTTTGGGATCTTTCATTGACACAGCATGTGTTGTACATAATTCTGACAAGGAAAGTATTTATTTCTGATTGTTTGATCGAATATTAACTCACCTGTGTGGTGCTGGGGCTCCAAGGAAGAAAAGAATAGTACCACTGGACCTACAAGCTTCGAAAGGGGGCGGGTGGGGGTGGGAAGCTACCTAGAAAATAAAATGTTCAAATGGATGTTTCCTTTTGGGGGCCCCCTTTTCAAATACAATCGCTCTTGGGCTCAGATCCAGGGGTGGTTCGTCATTGATATGGAGCATTTGAAGAAGAAGGGAAAAGAATATTAAGTGACAGTGCAATCATGGCAAAAAGTGCAAAAAGATTTAATCTGCTTCATTAAATAAATTTTCTTACTGTCACCTTATCAGCATTAAGCAGTGCTGCTTAGATCATATTTTCTTGCTGTTACTGTCAGCCTTATCAGCATGTAAGCGTGCTGCTTAGATCATATTTTCTTGCTTTTTTAATTTATCAGCTTTAAAAGGGTGCTGTTAGATCATATTTTCTTGCTTTACTGTCAGCTTTATCAGCATGAAGCAGTCCCTTTAGATCATTTTTTCTTGCTTTTTTCACCCTTATCGCAGAAGCAGTGTTTTAAATTTTTTCTTGCTGTTACTGTCCCCTTATCACTGTAACGTCTTAGATCTATTTTTTCTTTTTTCCCTTATCAGCATGTAAGCATGCTGCTTAGATCATATTTTCTTGTTTTACTGTCACTTTATCGCATGTGCAGTGCTGCTTAGATCATTTTTTTTCCTGTTACTGTCACCCTTTATCAGCATGTGCAGTGCTGCTTAGATCATATTTTCTTGCTTTATGTCACCTTATCGCATACTTGGGGGGGTGAAATTTTTTCTTGCTGTTACTGTCACCCTTATCAGCATGAAAGCGTGCTGCAGATCTTTTTCTTGCTGTTTTCACCCTTATCACTAGGTAAGCAGTGCTGTTAGATCTTTTTTCTTGCTTTATTCGCCTTATCAGCTGTGGCTTGTTAAATCTTTTTCTTGCTTTTCTTGTTTCGCTGAAAGCAGTCTTTAGATCATATTTTCTTGTGGGTTCTGGTTAGATTTAAGTTTCTTGTTTCCAAAGGCTTCGGTCCATCGGGGACCCATCGGATATTTTCCTCGTTTTCCACGGGGCCCCGGATGTAATTTGAAAATTGTGGACGATTTTAAAATAATTTTGTTAACTTTTTTGGTTTTGCCCTCCCACATTTTTCCCTAGATTTTTTTTTTCTGTGGGGGTTTTTAGATAAAAACCGAATAATTTTTTGCCATCATCTGATAGGACTAGAAGCTCAATTTCCCCATATTGAGATTAGGGGTCCTAGAAAAATTCCATTGGTCCTGGAGGGGAAATGGTACCTTTGAAGCTTGGTGAGCGCTTACCTCCATGCCGAGGCTTCAATAAAAACATTTTGTTTGTTATGTGGGATTAAAGTGACACACTTTTTTCCCAAGTTATTCCATCATACATGCTCAATCCATCTCTGTCTTTTTTAATGGTGTTCTCTTGCTAACACTGTCTGACAGTTCTTTAGGTATTTCTTACAGAAACATAAAATCTTCTGCATAAATTTAAAAAAGGAGGAAAGTTTAAAATTTTTTGTTCTGTCATTCTCCCAAAATTTGATCCATCATAAATTATAGCTAAACTTGAAAATATATTAGTTTTTGGGTTAAAAAGTTTTAAAAAGTGATCTTTTTCTTGTTTTAAGGCACTTTTAATGTTTCATTTTGTAAACTTTCGGGTTTGCCATTTTGCTCCATCTTTTTCATGGTCTTCCTCTTGCTTTTACTCATTATACTTTTTCTGTGTGGCTCTCTGTGGTAGGCGATACCCGGGCATTCTTGTCAGGGGTCCCAAAACCCTTTAATCTGTTTCTTTTATAATTCTTATAGTTTTACATCCCTCCTATTTTTCATTTCAAATTTTTTTTTTTATTTTTCCTCTTTTTCCCCCCTGCAGCCTTTTAAGACACCTCATCTCTTTTTACATTTTCCCTTCATTGCTCTTTTTTTCCCCGTTTGACACTTTAAAATAGGTTTTCCCGAAAATCGTTATGAGATTTCTTCAGTTTTCTGTTTTCTTTCGTGAAAAATGGTGTTAACTGTCCCCCTCCTGGTTGCTATTCCATTTGCCAAACCCAAAAATTTCTTGTTCCCGGGGTTTTTAAAACCCCTGGGCGGCAGTTATTCTTCTTTCCAAGCTCATTATATCCTTTTTTATTTTATTACAGGCGTTCAGACAAAACATTTTATCCGAAATGAATATTTTGTTGTACCCTTCTGAACCCAATACATCAATACATGATTAATGGTGTATAAGAGACTTAATTGGGAATTTTAAATGTTATTGATCTTACGCTCATTTTTGCCCGGGTCAAGGGCAAAGAATATACCTCGACCACAACATGTAAACCCTGTGGAGGGGGGCTGGGGGGTTCCCCCATAAATAAAAAACATCAAAAATCAAATTCTAAGGAATGTTGGTCTTGGATTTTCGAAAGGGGTTCTTTTTTTTTTAAAGTTTGTTGGCCCCACGCTCATAAAACCAAAAAGGGTTTTTTATTGAAAGGCGTGCCTCATCTTAAAATATAATTCCCTATTTAAAAAAAAAAAATAAACAAATTTCTGACCTACTTGTATCGCATTACTGGCCTGTACAATGTCTTAAACTCAGATCAATCAAATACTGATGGCCCAAGGGGGGGTTTAAAAGGAAGAAATTGATCTTTGTGTATTCTGTCTATTTGTTGTTGGCTTGTGTTTGTATATTAAAGTTTGGTGTTTTAAAGGAAATATCTTCGTTTACTTGTGGTGGGGTTTTTACGATATAAAGGACCAAAAGCTGCATCTATTAAAGCAAAAATTTTCCCTTTTTAGAGGTGGGTATCATTTAAGTAATTTTTCTCTCATTGTAAATATACTGTTCTGGCCAATGAAAAAAAGTAAGTTATTCCTCCTTACCTTTCCCCCCCAACAGAGCCAAGGGCTCAACAAACTTCTTCAGCTCTTCCTCTCTCCTACCATCCCTTCCCCTTCTTTCCTTTTTACCTATCCTTTTTTTTTATCAGTCTCCA
Organism: Arion vulgaris; assembly: GCA_020796225.1. NCBI lineage: Eukaryota > Metazoa > Mollusca > Gastropoda > Stylommatophora > Arionidae > Arion > Arion vulgaris. The sequence continues at coordinate 19,861,981 of CM036766.1, forward strand.
GCTTTCTTCTCCAGGTATGTCTGCCTTCCCCCCCCTCTTCTTTCCCCCCGGGTTCAAAAAATTGCCTGTCTTGAATTTTTACAATAATTAAAATTTGTCTAAATCAAGGGGTTGCCATTCGGGTTTCCCCAAAGGCCCTGTCCCCCCTTGGTGAAATGCTGGGGTGTTGGGAAAAAAATCTGGGTCTACAACAATCCTGGGGTCTTATGAAAAAAATTGCACATGTAACTTGGTCAGATTCAAACCTAACCAAAGCAAAAACATCTGAACTTTTCTGGGAATGAAGGGAAAATAGTGATAGTCTTCTTCTTTAATCGCTATTTTTATGTTATCCCAAGCGGCTCTTATGGTGAATCGACTTTTTCTGGAGCTCAACTCTGGTGCCGTGTGTTTTAATTATGTTGAAGGGCCAGCATCCTTTTTTTTTTTTGGGGGACATCGGGGACAGTCTTGTGGACAAGCTCTGTGATTTATGGTAAAAAAAACCAAAGAGATTTAAACAAAAACATAAAAATGGTAAAAACAATTTGACAAAAGGGCCCTTTTTAGTTACAACAAAATGAAAAATTAGAACCTAAAATGGAAGATTCATTTGGAAAAACCCCGGGCCTATTTAAGAAAATCCCGGGGAAAAAAGCCGAAAAAGAACCCAAAAAAACCAAAGAAGTGGGAAAAACAAAAACAATATGTGGAAAATGTTTTACAAAACTAAGAAAAAAAAGAGATAAACTCTAAAGGATGAATGTAATGGTTGGTCAAAGGGTAAAATTAGAATGAAATAAAACGGTTCTCACGAAATGGCTCGATCTTTGAAACTGATGGTGGCTGACCTAATTCCTTGAATCCCTACGTTGAAATGGGTACCACAGGAAAAGGAAGCATTGGCATTCCGTAATGTTCTTCCCTTTGGGTCCTTTTGGTTTAAAAAATTAGGGTTTTTTCATTTTTGAGGTATCTAAAATGATTTTCAAATTGATGAAACTTTCTTTTTAAAATTCTTTTTTGGAAAAGAACAGTGCGGGTTTTTTCCCCTTATTTAAAAATGTAAACATCTCACCCCTGGATTCCCAAATACTTGGTTTAGGTTGGGGCCCTTGTGCCAAAATCCCGGGCTTTTTCCTCTAACCACCAAGGGTATTTTGGAAAACTGGGGTGTCTCAGGATCAACGAAAAAAGGGGTATGATACACTGAGGCAAAGTCACTGGCCTAACGAAACAACACACGACAGAAAACTACACAGACCTCTGTGTGAGCTACAAAAGACAGGGAAGTTCATACAAGAGACAACATTGAATATATAGACATATTTCAAGCTAACGAAAGGAAGGAAGGAAGGTCTCTAACACTTTATATCTATTAAGGATAAGAAGAGATTTGTTAAAATGGGATCATGTGTGTGCTTCGTACATGGTGTTTTTCAGTGCCTCAGTTATTTCTCTTGTTCACCTTTAGCATGGACGACCTTTTGTCTTGTATCTACTATATCCGAATAGCAATGCTCTTTTGAGGTGCACTTTCTGTTGGTAATCTGCTTATGTGGCTGAACCATTTAATTTGTTGTTTCTTTATGAAGTTCAGTACCGATGTTGTACACACTGTTTTCCTGATGTTTTCATTTCTCAACCAGTCTCTTCTTGATACATGTAGAACACTATGTAGTCATTTCATCTCTGTCATGACTAGTTTTCTTCTATCATTTGATGTCAGCGTCCAGGTTTGACACTGATAGAATAATGCTGTGAAAAAGATTTGTTGTAGAACACTCTTTTATTGTTTATGGTTACATGTTTACATTTTAAAATTGATGCACTTTTCTTATAATTTGATTTGTAAATTCTTTAACTTTTTAATTAATACTCATTTCATGTTGTAGTCATCATGTGTTAACAGAAGTCTGTTAATGTGTTGTTGCAGCTGTTCTTCTACTAAGGGTAAGATTGCCTGATTGTTGACCAAAAGCAATTCATTCACTACATTAGAAACATTATCATCAACATACTATGTGTTTCTGTAGAGGTTAGGTGCTCGCTTCTGGTGCCAAAGCTAACTGGTTTGCTCCCTCGTGAAGCCAGCAGGATATTTTCCCAGCTGATCTCAGTGTAGGTGAGATCGAGTTCCAAGTCCTATCAGAGACGGGTGATAAAATGTAGGTTCCATGTTCAATATGAGCATGTAAACGAACACTTGGCAGTTCAAAATCAAGATGAGCAGGCTGAAAATCCGCTGCCCTGTGAAAATTCATTAGCGAAAAATTAAATTGCTACAAAATATCTCCACCATCTTCAAAATTACACAGTGGACCCTCGCCGGTGCTATGGAGCTCGTGCACTGCAGCTGAGTTCTTCCTGTGTAAGAAAGATATCGAAGCACACATGGTTACTCACTGAAGTGCAATGTTGATGGTCCAATCAATCAATTATCAACATACTAAATATAATTTTAAAAATATCAAACACTACAAACAACAACAATAATTAAAGTGTACACAATTCTTAATATATACCACACTTCAGGAGGTACCTGTTATGTGCCACTCATTCGAAGTGATACAACAGGACCATATGCTAAAGTTGGAGATCCATATACTCCTACATCTCCATACAAGCTGGTATCAGAGATTGAGGATGTGCTCAGACCTACTCCAGCAGCAAACCTAGACATGGATTCAAAGGATTTCAGAAATATGAAGGTTTGGGCTTATGCTGGGCCAATGTCTCCAAAAGATGTGAGTTATTCATTTGTATTATTAATTGGTTATGATGATTACCATGCTATTGTTTGTTTAGTTAGAATGTATGGGTAAGAACTTAACCTTGTTATATATATATATGTATATATATATATATGTATGTATATATGTATGGATGTTTTCTTCCCCCTCGCTCTCTTTTGCCTCCATATGTGATAGTGTTGTTCTTTTTCTTTTTGTGTGTCACACTCCCTCCCCCTCTCCTCACTGCTGCTCGTAATATATATAATACAAATAATATGTGTAATATATATATTGTGAGGGGCAAAAACCCAGAAAAAGAACAACACCAATACATATGGAGAGAAAAGAGAGCAAGGGAAAGAGAGCATCCATATAATTATATATATATATATATATATATATATATATATTATAAAGAAAAGTAAAAAGAACAACACCATTACATATGGAGGCAAAGAGAGCAAGGAGAAGAGAGAAAATCCTATGTATTAGCTCCAGTCTCCAGTTTCACCTGCAGCAACTGTGGTAATGGATTGCTACTCCAAAATAGTTCATTACAGCCACAAGAAATGAGATTCAGCGCAGAACAAACTACCTGATGCAAAACCTATTGTCTTCTGAGACAAAGAGGCCAATAATGATGATGTTATATATATCCTCTCATACCGTTATACTGTCTGAGTGGCTACCGGGCCCAAATATGGGCGTAAAGAATAGAACCACTGTTACCTGCCACGCATGTTGTAAGAGGCGATTAAGGAGGTTTGGCAGAAATCGGATGCATGTGTTCGCTAGGGAATGCTAACCCGAAACAAATGCTTGCAGAAAAGGATGCACCAGGCCGTAAGGCGCATAACATGGTGCAACGACCCCTCACAATGGGATAACGGATTCTACGGTCGCCAATCTGCCTCAGAGATTTAGCCACGCAGTAAGAATGTCAGACCCACCATCACGAGGGTGGCCAAAACTTACTGTGGGAAGAGGTCAGCACTAACAGGGAAGCAGAAATCATAAGAATTATATCCTACAGAACTGCCCCCAGTATGCAGACTTGAGAAGAAAGAGGTGACCCACTTACACTAGCGTCCAAGACAAACTGTATGGCGTGACTGATAATCTGAGGTAGACGGCTGCCTTTATTAGAGAATCCGAAACCCCAATCTAGTGAGAACGCAGAAGAAAGAAAAGAAGAAATACCGTTATACATTATATAGGACCTGCACGTAATTTCTCCATACCACTTTGTCCTGGGCAACTCGCTCAGTCTCTTCCATGGAATTTGAGTCCGATATTTCTTGCCTCTCTCAGTAAAGCTCGTTTCAGGGTATCCCTAGGGCGTCCTCTCTTTCTTGAACCCTTTGCCTCCCACTTCAATGCCTACTTTGATATTCTTTGATCATTTCTTCAGATGGTATGCCCAACATATCTCCATCTTCTCCTTCTTATAACAATTGTTACTAAGGGTTGACCAGACATTTCTCTGATTTCATCACTTCTTAATTCATCCCATTTTATGTTCATTTTCCAACTCTCGCTGTCTTTGTAAAATTCCCTGTGCACTCACATTATTTTGTAGGAAATGTCTAGATGACTTGTGTGATAGTTGTGATGTTTGAACATTTGTGACATAAGTTTTGGAGATTTTATCCAAACACTTCTGTTTTCGTACCAAGAACTGCTTACATCTGGTCAGCAGAACAATATGAATATCATCATCCAAATAAAACCCCCGCTGGAGATGTATCGGACATCTGATATGCATCTTTGCTAACTCTGTCGCAATAACCAGACAAAGTTTCATGTCCTCTTAGTCTAATGATCTTATGGTCACAGGTTAATGCTTGGTGGGTTGTGTAGTTGGGATCCCGGGTCTAAGGTCTCTGCAACCTTTAAATAGAAGTGCAAGATTGCTCTATGGGTAACAAAATAATGCTTTGTGGATTGCAAGCATGTTGCATAGTTGGGAACCCTGTTCTACGGTCTCTGCAACCTTTAAATAGAAGTGAAAGGTTGCTGAATGGGGAAACAGTATAACGCTTGGTTGGTTGCAAGCATGTTGCGTAGTTGGGATCAGGGGTCTAAGGTTTCTGCAATCTTTAAATAGAAGTGTACGATTGCTTTGCAGGTCGCCCGTGTAGTGCTGGGGCCCACAAGGGAAGCAAAGAATAGTACCACTGTGACCTACAAGGCATGTCATAAGAGGTGACTGAGGTAGGGGATTAGGGAAGCTACCCTAATAAATAAAAAGCGTCACAGAAATCGGATGTGCTGGCCTACTCGTAGGCGCATAACTGGCACAAGGTACGATCGCTTTTAGGCTCAGATCACATACAAATCACAAAGGGTGCTTAACAAGTGGTCGATATGGAGCGTTCAGAAAAGAAGAAGAAGCTCTGCAGGTAACAGAATAATGCTTGGTGGGTTGCATGCGCTTTGCATATTTGAGACCCCTGTTCTAAGGTCTCTTCAACTTCTAAATAGAAGTGTCTCTTTCTTAACCGTCAGATAAATTGTCATTCATCTCTGACTTAATGTCATTCCCAGGCTGAGGACTTTAGAAGGGAGTGGAGGTCACCAAGATTGACACGGCACAGTCAGAGTGTGAGGGAAAACCACAAGGTCATAGATGGTGACAGAGGATTTGAGCGCTTTGGAAGGTACTATAATCAATATCACATTCCTCCAATAGGAGCATGAGGTTACTACTGCAGTTGGACCTCCTAGTAGAAAGCAGGAGCCAACAACTATTTGCGTACTATTTCAGTGATTGTATCTGCAGCAGTTTTTCTTTGTGCATGATGAGGTTTGCTTCATTTCAAACCCTTCAGTGTAGGACGGGGGTGACGAGAGCATGAGGAATTTAATCGCCGCATGACTAGTGCAGTCGCAGTGAAACTGTTCAGGTTAGGATTTCTCTTTTATGCCCCCGACATAATAAAATCCTTGGCCTTATCGTGCATTGAACATGGGTCTCCCGCATGGGAACTGTGTTCTAATCCATCAGGCCTGTAGTTTAGCTGTAACATGCACAGTGACCACAACGGTTACATCGCCTATTCGGCGGTCAAACCAGGTGAGGGTAACCAATGAGTCTAACACCATCGGAAATCTAGACACTGTCTGCCTATGCATGCAAAGACTGGATCCAGCTGACTTCGCGGATGAGGCCACTAGCTGGCTCAATGGTTAGAAAGGAGGATCAGAGCGGTGTGGACCGCATAGAGCACGACAAGGCACTTTAGAAAGCCCTGGTCATCAACAGCATCTGGCACTATCTCCAGTCATCTCGACTTGTCTTGCCCTGGATACAGATAGTCCTGGATGAGAGAGTGAGGTTGACGAATAGCGCAACTTTTCCTCACTATAATCCAAATACAGCGCAAGCTACAGTTTCAGACAACTACACACAACACAAATACATGTATGCCCCACCTGTGGTATGGGATTCTGTTCTAGGATTGGACTCTACAGTCACCACTATTATTATATAATCCATCCGGCCAGACGCTCCTCTTTATGATTGCATCTTCTATCTTTCCTAAAACAAAAATCTTGCTGCATTAGTACACTAGATAATATGAATACTTGGCGGTGTATGGAAAACAAATTATCATGCTGGAGAAGAGAAATTATGTTCAAACAGTTCAGTTTCAGTTTGGAATATCTTCATTGCACTCCGGACATGTCCATAGGTGCTCCGATCTTCTTCGCAATATCTCCATCAGCGTCCAGCGACTGACCGTACCAGTTCTATTTTGATTGATGAGCCTACTCGTATACCTGTTGTACCGTTCTTTTCTTGCCACACCAATCTTCAAACCCAGTTCTTTGCAATCTAGTAGTTGACGTGGATTGGTTTAGATGAAGGTCTTCTTTGCGGCCACGCTCTATGAGGGTGTTCACGATGTCAGCTCTGTCCATTGGCTGGCCGTCTGATATAGCGGCAGTGCCAGCCAGCCTGTCTGCTCTCTCATTGCCAATGACACCCATGTGCCCGGAACAAAGACAAGTGTAATTCTGCAAATTGTTGATGCCTGCAGTGATTCAGTCCATTGCCTGCGCACCGAACCGGCCTCCACCATTCGGTGACTCAATGAGTCACTCAGAATGCAGCATGAGTGTAGTTTTGTGACTCTAGCCAGAGTAGTGCATTGGTCACCGCCAGTACCTCCATTGTCATGCTGCTTGTTGTCATACTGAATACACCACTGGCTTCCTTGACCATTCTGCCACATGAGCTTGCAGAGAAGGCCCATGCAGACTTTTCGTGACAAACTACCGATCCATCCGTGTAGATCACAACGTCGTCTGCATTGCAATTTTCATCGATGATGGCTTTGACATCTGCATTCAACGCCACGGGATTTCCTCTCTGCAACCTTTGTCAAATTTAATGATGGTTGAAAAAGTGTTCCAGTATATTGGAGGCATCGGTATCCATTCTTCTCCATAGTCAATATTATTGAGCTCGCATACCAGCTGAACAGTATCTGCGCACGGCCAACCCATGACTTGCCCCACTTTAACCGATGTCCACCAGCTGTTCATGCAATGGGTGATCTTTTTGGCACTTATTTTGAGATAGGCACATGCTCTGGCTATCTTGACTCTATACTCCATGGTTGGAAAATCCAGGAGAAACCTCATCGCCACACAGGGTGTATCCCTTGTGCAACCGAGGATGATGCGCATAACTCTCTGTATTCTCTCAAGTCTTTCAATTTGCGTTTTGCTGACAATGAGGATGGCCATTGCATATTCAATGGTGGAGAGGACCAATGTCTGATACAGAATGACAAGCAGTCGTTGCTCGATGTTAACAGCCGCCATGACTCTCATTGCCGCCAAACCTTTGCATGCCTTGACAATGACATACTTAACATGTTCCCGGAAACACAGACTGCGGTCAAATGTCACACCCAAAAATTTCATCAATTTATCTATGGGCAAAACACTACCGCGAAGTTTAACACTAGGCGTACATGCGTTAACAGTGTGATTATTGAGTGAGAACCATGTCACTGCTGCTTTGGTAGGGTTAACTAGTACACCAGAGACATCACACCAGTCTGTGATGCGGTCGAGTTCCCTCTGTATCTCACCGGCAATTGCATACCTGTCTTTCCCTTGTCTATACACTAGATGTCATCAGCAAATGACAGAGTTCTACCTCTGCCATCGAGTTGTTGTTCTGTGATTGACACCGTATATATAATGAATAAGACAGGAGAAAGAGGAGAGCCCTGTGGCAATCCGGAATGTACAGTCACCTGTTCAGAAAACCAACTACCACATTGCAGTACAACCTTCCTTTTGAATAGCGCAGCAGCTATCCATCGGATGTAGAGATGGTGCACCTGGAGTTTGATAAGCTGGTGCATAAGATAATCATAGGGCACTCTGTTGTATGTCTTCCAAGTCCACCATTGCTGCACATGTTTCAATACCTGCATGGAAACCCTTGAAGACATCATAGGCGAAGACCGCAGCGTTGCACCATGTTTCTTTCCCAGATCTGTAACCTCCAGAGTGGGTGGGAGGATATGGCGATTTTCAGGTCCCATGCCAGTCGACGTGCCACGATTTTCTCAAGAAGCTTGTCTGTCGTGTTTTGCAGTGCAATAATTCTGTAGCCGACTATCTGAGAGTGATCTTTGTTGGGCTTCGCAATGGTAGTAGGTAGCTATGAAGCCGCTCCTCCCTGATCTCACCGTCCTGGATGCTGATGTTGAATTCTTTACCAATTCCTCAATGTCGTCTTTTGATAAATCAGTAATATCCTTGTATCGAATGCCATCAGGCCCTGGCGCAGTGCTTCCAGACGTTTTCAGTGTTATCCTGATGACCTCCGCAGTTATATACAGCTCTTCATCCACCACAACAGCGCTGCAAAGCTCTTCTATGGCCCCCAGTGTCATAAGTCTTTCGGCCTCGTCATTGTGGTCTGTCTGCTGTATATAGCGTTTGAGGAGAGCTGTACCCTTATTTTCGTCTGACTTCTGCCAGGCCAAGTCAGTGCTTTGGAAATCCTGGATGCATTTACGTCTTGCAGTACCATTCATGCGCTGGTGAAATCTCCAGAACGTCGACAGGGACTTCTCAGCGCACAGCCCACTGCAGAATTCATCCCATGTGACACTCTTCGCCAGATTTGCACATGTCTTGAAGGACACAGTTTTCTCTTCCATGTCTTTTTTCAGACCCTTGGTAAGTGCAGGTAGTGTGCTAGTGGCCCTTCTGGCCTTCTGCCACAACTTAACCGCCTGCCTCTTGATCCACCAGGCTTCCGCGACCTCGTTATTCCACCATGGTGACTGTGTCAGATGCCTCTGTTTATTGCAATGTGGTCTGATTTTACTGCGTCAGATTTTGCTTATAGTATCAAAACCTGCTGTGTCATACTGAAAACTGTACACTCTGCCTTTGTGCTCCCATGTTCTGCGTTTTACGACCAGGATCATGCATGGACAGTGATCATTGTCGTGATATCCAAGCACACTCCATTTACACAAGGGCAACAGGTGGAGACACTAATGCCAAATCTATGACACTGTCAGAGTCCCCTGGTCGACTAGCTAGTCTAGTTGCTCTACCATCATTTATACAGACCAGATCTGATGTTACGAGCGCATCTTCCAACTTTTCACCCTGCTTGTTGGTAGGGTTGTTTCCCCACTGTCTATCCCTGGCGTTGAAATCACCACAGAAGATGATGTTCTTCTCGTCCTGGTCGAATAAACTTTGCCACTGCAGTGTATCGACCTTGCCATTGCATGCATAGACATTCACTAGGACGAAGGGGACATGTGTCTGTACTCTAACTGCATGTACATGCATTGTGCCGCAGTTCCATATTGACATGTCCACTTCAGATATGTTTAAACAGTGTCTTTTGTAAGTACTATGTTTCTCAAGATTAAATCATTAGTACATGTAAACACTATATTTGTAGTCATTGGTACTGGGAGCTCTGCGTTTGTATTAATTCATTCATGTCTCCAGTGTTGGGGCCTGCAAGGGAAACAAAGAATAGGACCACTGCGACCTATAAGGCATGTTGTAAGAGGTAACTTAGGTTGGGTCCTAGGAAAGCTACCTTAGTAAATAAAAAGCGTCGCAGAATTGGATGTGCTGATCTACTTGTAGGCACTTAACTGGCGCACGTTACAATCACTCTTAGACACAGATCATACAGAGTGGTTAGCAAGAGGTAAATGTGAAGTGTTAGAAGAAGAATTCATACATGTGAACACTGTTTTTATGATCAATTTGACAAACTCTGTTAATCTTATATATTATCAAACTCTGTGTTACTCTTATATATTATCAAACTCTACGTTAATCTTATATCTTATCAAACTCGCTTAATCTTATATCTTGTCAAACTCTGCGTTAATCTTATATCTTATCAAACTCTGTTAATCTTATATCTTGTCAAACTCTGCGTTAATCTTATATCTTATCAAACTCTGCGTTAATCTTATATCTTATCAAACTCTGCGTTAATCTTATATATTATCAAACTCTGTGTTACTCTTATATCTTGTCAAACTCTGCGTTAATCTTATATCTTATCAAACTCTGTGTTAATCTTATATATTATCAAACTCTGTGTTACTCTTATATCTTGTCAAACTCTGCGTTAATCTTATATCTTGTCAAACTCTGTGTTAATCTTATATCTTGTCAAACTCTGTGTTACTCTTATATCTTGTCAAACTCTGCGTTAATCTTATATCTTGTCAAACTCTGTGTTACTCTTATATCTTGTCAAACTCTGTGTTACTCTTATATCTTGTCAAACTCTGTGTTACTCTTATATCTTGTCAAACTCTGCGTTAATCTTATATCTTGTCAAACTCTGCGTTAATCTTATATCTTGTCAAACTCTGTGTTACTCTTATATCTTGTCAAACTCTGTGTTACTCTTATATCTTGTCAAACTCTGTGTTACTCTTATATCTTATCAAACTCTGTTTAATCTTATATATTGTCAAACTCACTGTAAATGTTATATCTTGTCAAATTCTGTTAATGTTAAATCTTATGAAACTATGTTAATCTTATATCTTGTCAAACTCTGCGTTAATCTTATATCTTATCAAACTCTGTGTTAATCTTATATCTTGTCAAACTCACTGTAAATGTTATATCTTGTCAAACTCAGTTAATCTTATATCTTATGAAACTATGTTAATCTTATATCTTATCAAACTCTGTGTTAATCTTATATCTTGTCAAACTGTTAATCTTATATCTTGTCAAACTGTTAATCTTATATCTTGTCAACTTTACAGAGAACTGGCAGATAGCCATTCCACATCATGGCAAGAATATTGGCCTTTTCTAGATGCCTTTGCTGATCTGCGTTCTGAGGAGGGACTTGACCAGCTTGACCTATTCTTTCAGAAGCAACAAGTCATCAACCTGATGCAGACACTTCTAAGAAAAGTCAATTTTGTTACGGCATCACCGTATCACATAAATAAAGAGTATATTTTGGTACAAGATTGGTCAGATTCGGAAGGGAGTGAGGAAGAGAATGAAGCATACTTTTCTGCGGAGAGTCCGTCATGCAGTGAGGAGGATGTCCTTGATGGTCCTGAGATTGATAGAGAGAAGAATGAAAATGGTTCAACTGTTAGTCCAGTCAAGGGAGGTGTACTTTCTTCCATATGGAGTGGTATCGTTAAGTTTAAGAACATCTTCTCTCCTGGTTCTATCAGAACCAAGCAGAATATCGAGTAATCCAATACTTCAGTGATGAACACGAAAGGATTCATCTCAATCCCTCACCTAACAGTAGTATAGATTCTGGGAGGTCTAAAACCCGCAGACTTGAATTTGAGAGCAGTGGGGATGTTGATTCGGAGAAATCATCTTTGAGGACTGTCAATCACATCTGTCATTTAAATGAAAATAATCAATCCTGTGTAACAACTGATAGATGTTCGTGTAACTGCAAGGTAGACATTATTGATTCTGTGGAAAATGTCGCTTCTGTAACTGCTACAGAAAGGTCAACAACACAGCAGATTAGTGGCATACATTCACAGCAAGATGAGGCAGGCACATCTATCCTTCCATTATCAAAGGTCCTGCAACATGCAGACACGGAATCAGATAGTAAAGTACGGAACAGCAGTAGTGACATATCGGATACTCATCATCTATGTATTGATCATGTTCAGAATATCACATCTCATGATGACATTGCTGCAGGTACGAATTCAGTTCCGATTAAAAATGAACTTGACTCAGACAAATGGAAATACAGAACTCATGCACAGAGTCCAGAGTCAGATTGTTCTACCCCAGAGAGAAAGTTCACTGACCAACAAAGCCCTACAAGCTTTCATCAGGATGTTGAGTCACCAACCAGCCAAGCTGAGTTAGTTGTCAAAATAGCCAACAGTTTACAAGTGTGTTCAGAAAAAGTGGCCTCAACCTCACAAATGAGCCCATCCGGGATGCAACTTGATGACAGTTTTAATACAAAAATGGACTCCTGTTCCAGAAACTTGGAAAAGTTCTCTATTCTCTCACCAAACTCATCTCCATCAGTGTCTACCACAACCACACCTTCATCACCATCAAGCAAACTAGATTCAGATACAGAACCTAGTGTTCACATTTTTACTGGGAAATTATATTCCAAAATTATGTCTCAGTTAAAATCCCAAACATATACAAACACCACAAGATTCAAATCTGAAAATCTATCCCAGCTGCCAACATTATTTCTGAGACAATCTGATGATAACAATACAGTGCTGGCTGACTTGTATCTTCCAGGGACACAATGGATAGAAGATTCATTGTCAAAAGCACAAAGTCAAATTCTGAACGAGTCCACTCACAAAGAAGCAGTGAAGAATGTATGGATTAACCTTCTTGTAATCTTTGCAACTCCAAGTGAAGCCAAGCGACTCACAAGTCTTACCAAAGATGAAGTTGTATGTGCAGTGATAGAGGGAACGGCAGAGGAGAAAGATGTATCCCATTCGAAGGTACATTGTTCTGGTGATAGTTATTGATAAAGTCTTTTACAGTCCCAAATGAACATATGTTTAGTTTCTATCACATTTTATCTTTACCATATGCATTAGCCTCTTGTCTTTTTTTTTTCAAATGCACACCATTCTTTTCTATTCTTGGCCGTCCTTTGTATTGTGTTCCAGCTGTGATTCATTTCTTTCAGTTCTTGTTCTACTACTCTCCTCCATGTCGTTTTGGGTCTTCCGTGTTTTCATTTACCCTCTGGTGTCCATCTTAGTACAGTTTTCGTGACAGAGTTAATCTCCATGTGTAACACATGTCCGATCCATCTCTAGCTTCTCTTTTGGATGATGGTGCTCATATTATCTTGTGCATAGTAGAAAAGTACCAAATACTACAGCTTAAGCACTGCAAGTTACAGAACAATGTAAGAGCACCTATGGGCATGTCCAGAGTACAATGAAGATATTCCAAACTGAATCTGAAGAGACATTTATCAGGTAAAAATAGCAACGTATACACGTTCTTGCAAGATCAAACATATCACAAAGAGTGATTAAAATTGGTCGTAAGAACGAACGCAAAGAAGAAGAAGAAGTAAAAATAGAATAGAAGTCACTAAGAGACACAAAAGAAACAGTATGTGTCGCATTGTATTTTATATTTGGAGTATATGTATGTGTGTGTGGGCGGTGCGATGCCTGCGCTTCATGTTATGTTATGTACATATACATCATCATCATCAGGTGCCGTCTACATCAAGGTTGGCTGCAATGAATCTCCAGCATCCTCTGTCTTTCGCCTTGGTGTTTCACACTGCCAGACTGTAACCTGTCCATTTCTTAAAGTTTCCCCACTTATCTCTCGGTCTTCCTCTTGCTCTTTTCCCCTCAACTTTCCCCTCTAGTAAATGTTTTATCATGGTGTCATGCCTTTTTTTGTGCCCAAAATACTTTACTTGTCTGAATTTTATTTCTCTTAATAATTGTTTCTTCATGCCTAGTTTTCCCAAAACTTGTTTATTTGTCTGTTTTTCTGTCCATGAAACTCTGCTTATTCTTCTATATATCCACATCTCAAAAGCATCAATTCTGTCTTCTAACTGCTTGTTCATTGTCCATGTTTCCCAGCCATACATTAATATAGGATATATATAGCATTTGATCATTCTAATTTTAGCCTGTTTGTGATTTGTTTGGATGTCAGTAACTGTCTCATACTTTGAAATTATCCTTGGCCATTCCTATTCTCTTTTTAATTTCAGTTATACATCTGCCATCATCTGTTATCATCTGACCGAGATAGGAGTAGCTTTTACTTGATGTAGTAATTCTCCATGTATTTTTATATTCATTTTAGGTTTTTCCATTTCCTTGTTGATTACCATAGTTTTTTTTTTCTGTATGTTAATGTCTAATCCATATTCCTTGCTAGTTCTGTCCAATTGGTCCACTAATTCTTGTAGATCTTGTTCATTTTCTGCTACCAATACTGTGTCATCTGCATATCTTAAGTTATTTATTATTTTTCCATTGATCTTGAGTCCTAGGATTCCCTCTAGTTGTTTGAAGATTTTCTCTGTGTAGATGTTAAATAGGCTTGGTGACAGTATGCATCCTTGTCTCACTCCTCTCTTTATGTCTATGTATTGAGAGTAGCTATTTTCATATTTTATTATTGCTGTCTGTTCCCAGTATATGTTACTTATTAGTCTGATATCATCCCCATCTAGGCCTATTTCTTGTAGACATATGATTAGCTTTTCATGTTGGACTCTGTCAAAAGCTTTGCTATAATCGATGAAACACAAGTAGATACTTTTTGCACTTCTATATACTTGTAGCGAGTGATCTTATACAAAGTATTGCCTCTCTTGTTCCTCTGTTCTTTCTAAAGCCAAACTGTTCTTCTCCTACTTCTATGTCTATCTTGTTTTTAATTCTTTCATGTGATCTTGGAGTAGTATTTTGTTATGTGGCTCATCAGGCTAATTGTCCTATAGTCTGTGCACTCCTGTGCTTTTGGGGTTTTGGTAGTGGTATGAATACTGATGTCTTCAAGTCTCTTGGTATATATCCTGTTTTATATATATCATTGCACAAATCTGTAATGGTTGAAATACCAAAATCCTCTAAGGAGGTTAACATTTCCACAGTAATATTATCCAATCCTGCAGCCTTTCCTCGCTTCATTGTTTCGATTGCTCTTACAACTTAGATTTTAATATTCTTGGCTGTCATTGCACTTTATACTGTGTTTACTGCTCTTTGATCATCAAATAGAGCCGTACATATTCTGTCCATCTTGTCAATATTTCTGTTTTATCAAACAAAAGTTGGTTGTTGTTGTTTTTGATACATCCTCCACTTTTACAGTATTTTTCTTACTTGTCATTTGTCTTATTTCTCTGTGCATATCTCTAGTCCTGTGTTTTTCTGCCATATCTTCTATTTCCTTGCATTTTGTTTCTAACCAGTTTACTTTTGTGGTTCTGCACATGTTGCGTATTTCTTTGTCTAAAATTGTATACTTTGGGGTGTTCTTGGCTTTTTCTGTTCTGTCATTTTTCTAAGATTTCATCAGTCATCCACATTTGATTTTTCATGGATTCTTTTACAGGCAGGTTTTTGTTTGCAGTTTGTATACTCTGTTTTAAGCAATCCCATTTATTGGCTACTTTTTCTTCAGGATTTTCTCTTCTGTATTGTTCTAAGCACTCTGTCATTAGGCATTCATATTTGTTCTTTACTTCCACACAATATTTCTGTTGTATATCTGATTGTTTAAGTGCTGATATATCTATATGTGGTTCTTTTCTTGTTGGTTGGTCTATCTTTTTTAGTTTTATATTTAGTTTGATCATCACTGGGTTATGATCAGAATTTATATCTGCTCCTGGATATGTTTTGGTGTTCATTACATTATTTTTAAATCTGTTCCTAATCATGATGAAATCTATCTGGTTCCTTTTCTATCTCCTGGGCTTTTCCATGTGTATAATCTCCTAGATTCTTGTTGGTAAAATGTGTTGCATATAACCATGTTATTTTCTTCACAGAACTGGATAAGTATCTCTCGTTCATTCCTTGTTCCTAGTCCGTATTGTCCTACAATGTTCTTGTATTTGCCTTTGCCAATTTTTGAATTCATATCGCCCATTATAATTAGTATGTCAGTTGTCTTTACTTGTTTGAGAATTTGTTGTAAATCTTCATAATATTTTTTCGATTTCTTCATCTGTATGGTCTGATGTTGGAGCGTATGTTTGGATGATTGCTATATCGAATGGTTTTGCTCTGATCTTTAAAAGCATCATTCTGTCGTTATACGTCCAATAACCACTGATGTATTTTCTATTTCCTTTTTTATTAGTATACCTACTCCTCGTTCATGATGTTCTCCTCCTGAATGTATAAATATATAATCATCTCTTCTTGTGTACCCCTCGCTTTCCATCTTGTTTCTAAGGCTCCATAATATCTACCTTCATATCTGTTGTCTCTAGTGATATACATACTCTAGTACATATACATACACACATTTAAAATTTTTAACAAGTGAAAAACCAGTTTTCATAACATCAGGTATTTGTTTTATACAGCGACAACAAAGTAGATCAGGCCAACTTGAAAGAGCTCTTCATTAAAAGCAAAGATAATCTCTATGAATCAAAACACTCAGACACGTTGGTTGTGAAAGTGGTGAGAACTGCTTGTCTTCCTCACAGAGATGTCTTTGTTTGTGGGTAAGTGTTTTTCTTATAGAAATGAGTGGAGTGACTGTCTTGTGTTTCTTATTGGAAATGAGTGTTGTGTGTTTATTATTGCCTGTGTTGCCAGGCTTGTGTTTCTATCCATCTTTTTTTCTCTTCCCTTAGCTCTAAAATGAGATCATACTAGAACCAAGGAAGACCAAGAAAAGGATGGATAAATATCAAGACAACACTAAATAAACATGGATATAACTCAACAAGGCACTCAAATTAAAGCTCCATCCTTAACTTAAGGGCAAAAGTGGACTACTAATTCATCCACCTGGGGAAAGACAATAGACAGTAGTTGCCAGGGCTCGCAAGGAGCAAGAATAGTAACACTACAACCTACAAGGCATGTTGTAAGAGGGGACTAAGGTGGGGTCCTAGGAAAGCTACCCTAGTAAATAAAAAGCGTCGCAGAGATTAAATGTACTTGTAGACGCATAACTCTATTAATGTACAATCACTCTTAGACTGATCACATACTAATCATAAAGAGTGATTAACAATGGGATATGGAGCGTTTAAAAGTTTATTTATAGGTAATGTGTGTTAATTATTTTAGTAAGGAAAAAGTGTCTTGTATTTTCTTATAGGTAACAGGTGTTATATTTTTTAATACAAATTTAAAGTGGCTCTTATTTTCTCATAAAGATTTATATTTTTTAAAAGGGAAATGAGTGTCTTATGTCTTCTTACCGGCCCGCATGGTGCGGGCCTAAGGGAAGCAAATACTAGTACCACTGCAACCTGCAATGCACTTCGAGGAGGCGACTGATGTGGACCTAGGAGCTACCCTAGTAAATAAAAAAGCAGCGCAGAAATCGGATGTGCTAGCCTACTTGTGGGCGCATAACTGGCCTGACATCAATCGCTCTTAGGCTCAGATCACATACAAATCACACAAAGTGGTTGACAAGTGGTCGATATGGAGCGTTCGAAGAAGAAGTCTTCTCACAGAGATTTGGGTTTTTTTTATCTTATTATACAGTATTATGTGTGTCTTGTGTATTGTCACAAATAAAAGTGTCTTTTCACAAAAGACCACATCCTGCTTGATTTTCCTTGCATATTTCATTTAATGAAATCAATCAAGCTGTCATTACTGCCTGTAATACCTCTGTTTAGTGTGGTGTAGGACATGGGGGACATAAACCTGTGGAATTTAATGACCACATGGCTAGTGCAGTCGCTGCAATACTGTTCAGGTTAGGATTTTTTCTTTATGCCTTTGACAGAAAAAAACTCCTTTCCGTTACCGTGGATTGAACCAGAAGACCTGGATATCCAAAGGAAACATGGAGAAGAACTGTGGAAAGAGAGTTGAAAATTGTGGTCTGACATTGGAAACAAGTAGTTGAAAGGCTGCAGAATGGCAACAGTTGAAAGGCTGCAGAACGGCAACAGTTGAAAGGCTGCAGAATGGCAACAGTTGAAAGGCTGCAGAACGGCAACAGTTGAAAGGCTGCAGAATGGCAACAGTTGAAAGGCTGCAGAACGGCAGCAGTTGAAAGGCTGCAGAACGGCACAGTTGAAATCTCTTGTGGAACCTTGATTTCAAGCGGGACACAAAGAAGATATAGAAAGATGAAAAAATGAAAATCGTGGCATATCCCAAAGGGCGTAGCCATCAACCACAGTAAACAAGTCGTTGATTTTCTAGGCACCACTTATACGTTCAGTAGTTTGCCATTGCTTTCTGAACAGGTGGCGCCATCGTCCTTTGTTAAAATCCGGAAACAATTTGCAAGCAAACTGTCCGCAGCGTGATTCGAACTCAGAACGTCGGGTTAATAGACAGAGTCACTAACCCCTAGGCCACAGACGCTATAGAAAGATACATAGGTAATAAGATAAAGATAGATATAGATAATAATAAAATTACGAATTTTCAATTCAACTGTTGTATCAATCCTAACATATGCCAGCAAGAGTTGGATAGTGATTAAAGATATAGAAAGCGAGTTGAAGGCATTGGAAAATAGATGTTTGCGAAAAATAATTAACATAAAATGAAACAAATTCAGGAGACATGATGAAATCAGAGAAATGTATGATCAACCACTAGTAACAACTGTTATAAGAAGGAGAAGATGGAGATATGTTGAACACACGTTAAGAAGAAATTATCAAGGAATATCAATGCAGGCAGAATATCAAAGGGATGCAAAGGGGTTTAAGAAAAAGAGGATGACTTAATGAGACCCTGAAATGAACTTTTCTGAGAGAGGCAAGAAATATCGGTCTCGGTTCCATGGAGAAGATTGAGCAAGTTGCTCAGGATAGAAGCGGATAGAGAAATTACTTGCAGGCCCTATGTAACATATAACGGTACAAGAGGAACTATTATTATAGAGAATAAGGCTTAAACATGGGAGATAATACATGCTAAAACATTGAATATTGAATCTGACTTCTGTATCTGTTATCCATTCTGATAACTTGCTCATATTGCATTCTGATATGCTTTGGGCTATGCACAACAAAAATTAGTGTGTGAATGAGATTGCATTGTTTTTAGCTGACACCGCTACATTTTTACTCAATACAAGTGCCAAAAAAAATATTTGTTACTTTTTGTGCTGAATGGAAATATTTGAGTAAATTGGTTTACCCTGAAGCAGAACTGAAAATGAAAATAGAATAGGAACATTGCATAATTTGATTTCCTGATGTGCCAGTGGAAAATTAGGATAATGTCAGCAATATCTTGTGATAGTATGTCACACTGGATTTCGTAATGAAACACTGACATTTGTCTTAAATGGATGACACTCTGACAGTCTAATGGTAAAAATAAATATATCAGTGTGTGTAGGTGAGAGAATGTTAGGAGTGTGTTTGAGGGGGAGAGTTTGTGTATATTGGAGAGAGTTTGTGTGTGTTTGTGTAAGAGAGTGAGTAAGTGTGATGGAAAGGGCTAATGAGTGTGTGTAAGTGTGTGTTTGTGTAAGATAGCGAGTAGATGTGAAGGAAAGGGCTAATGAGTATGTATGTAAGAGTGTGTTTGTGTAAGAGAGTGTATTTTATTCTTTTCTCTAATCCTGTTTTGCCTCACAGCGTCAGGATAAGAAAATATTTATATAACCGGCTTTTGTGTCTTCTTTCTTCTTTTGTCGTCACACTGTTACCGGGTTGTTGCCCAGTGTCGTGGTTTTATGTTTTGTCTTACGCTGTTCTGGTGGCTTGTGTGATTGTTATCTTTGCTCCTTCACAGGATTCTGCTACGCCATCTAACCATCTTTTCCGTGGTCTTCCTCTTGCCTTCTTTCCCGATGTTCTGTTGTAGAACACATTTCATAAATAGTGTTTTTCACAGCCTCTGCTATTTCTGAGGTTCACCTTTTGCGTGGACATCCTTTTGCTTTGTAACCATTGTATTGGAGTAGCATTGCTTTTTGAGGTGCACTTTCTGTTAGTAATCTGTTTATGTGGCCGATCCATTTAATTTGTTGTTTCTTGATGAAGTTCAGTATTGATGTTGTACCCATTTTTTTTCCTGATGCCTTCCTTTCTAAATCAGTCTCTTCTTGATAATCCCAACATTCCGTGTGGACATATCATCTCTGTTGTGACTAACCGATTCTTGAAATCTCTTCATAATTCTATGAGCATAAGGGATTATTCCAGTTTCAACTTGCTAGGGTTTCAAGAATCCCTTAGATCAGCATTTCCCAAACTGGGGTCCCCAAACCCTTGTGGGTCTGCGAGGTACTCACAATGGGTTCTCAAGCACTTGAAGAAGTATTATGATCTTTGCCATTTCAAACAGAAAAATAAATTCTAAAAACGTATAAAAACAGTCGTAAACTAGTTCCGCTGTGAAATCAAAGGACCGGGACCAGACCGGAGTCTTAATGTCTGACAGGACAAAATAAAAGATCATTTGAAGTTTTCCGCAGTCTGAGAAATTGGAGTCAGCTTGACTGTTGGTGTGGTGTAATAATAACTTCATCCCTAGAAGATTTCCATAAATATAAACTTTTGGGGGTCTGCGGTAATGCAAAGTTTGGGAACCGCTGCCCTAGATTGATCACATGGTACATTAGTCTACCACATTCAGGCTAGAAAAATAACACAAATCTCATCCAAGGAAATCTGAAATTGATTCTGGTTAGTGGCCAGCTAAAATACACCTCCAGCATGCTGCATCATCTTGACCGGTCACTATCATCAGCTTATCTTAGTTGAGTTATTTCTCTTCCTTCGATTACAAGTGTCCAATTGTTCTTATTTGCTTTCTTCTGTAACATTGATCATGATGTTTTCAGCATATACATTAAACTGACATGGTGACAGAATGCAACCTTGTCTGACTCCATGTCTTCTTCGAATGCTCCATATCAACCACTTGTTAACCACTCTTTGTGATTTGTGTGTGATCTGAGCCTAAGAGTGGTTGTATGTTGTGCCAGTTATGTGCCTACAAGTAGGTCAGCACATTTGATTTCTGTGATGCTTTTTATTTACTAGTGTAGCTTCCCTAGGCCCCTACCTCAGGTGCCTCTTATGACATGCCTTGTAGTTCGCAGTGTTACTATTCTTTGCTCCCCGTGAGAGCCCCGACAACACACGGGCGTGACCCCATATCAAACCAGTATGATCTATCCTCACATGTTCTTACAGGTACCATCTGATAGTTCTTTAATTAAGTATAAAATTCATTCAGTTTAGTTAAAGTAATGAATATATTACTGGCACATGTTCACAGGACCATCCCAACGAAAGTGGATGCAGACGTATACCATACTCTCAACAACAGAGCATGTCAGCTGATCTATAAACATCCTAACAGATTCTCACATGTGTCTCTGTGGTTTAATAAAATGAGCAAACAGGGAACGGACTCTATCAACAGGTTTGGTTGTTACACAAACACTTACATGCATTACATTATTGTTACTGCCTGTAATACCGCTTTTCATGGAGAGGGGGGACATTTGCCTGTGACATTTTATGGACACATGGCTAGTGCAACCGCAACTGTTTAGTTATGTTAGGATTTTTCTTTGCAGAGAGTATCGCACTAAACACAAACTCCGTAGCTCTGGCAACAATCCTAGGGATCTCTGGAAAAAAATACACTCGTGAACAGAACGGCATAGTCCAGATTCAAACCTTCTACTCACAAGGCAGGGGCTTAGCCACAGAGACTCCCTTTATTGAATAGTGAACCAGAATAACCGCACAATAACACAGAAATATCTTTAAAGCAGTCCAAGACCAGTTGATGCCAAGAACATGTTAATTACAGCCAAGTTCGAAGGGCCAAGCTGCATGTCAGATGGAAATGCGAAAGGGGAAAAAAGCAGAGTCCTTAAACTTCAAAGAGGTGTCAGGAAACTGTGGAGACTGGTAAAACAACATAAGGAAAAATCAGGTGCAGGGAGAATGAGATATTCAACAAGGATGAAGGTAACAGTGTGCAGTTATAGAACTCACTCTGTTTCCTTAATTTCAAATACCCACGTGATCTCTGGACCCCAGGTATACACAGGTGGGTCAGTAGAAAACGAATTAAAGAGTGGAGTAGCAGAATTGTACTTCAATCAATCAAGTGCCGTACCTGCCGGCGTAGGCGATCATGTCTCTCCACAACTCTCTTTGCTTGGTGCATGTAATCAGTTTTGACATCGATATTTTCTCGAACCATGATGTCAGGCCATCCAACATCTTCTCCCTCTGTCTTCCACGATCTCTCCTTCCCTGAATTTTACCTGTAGTCACCAAATGTTCTAAACCTTCTCTTCGCATTATATGCCCGAAGAACCTTGATTGTCGGATTCTTATTTTTTTGATAAGGTTTCTTTGTGTGCAGGCCTGATTTAAAACCTCCACATTTGTTTTCTTTGCTGTCCATGAAATTTTCAGCATTCTTCTGTAAAACCACATCTCTGTGGCTTCCAATGATCGTATTGATTGTTTGTTCATTGTCCATGATTCGCTGCCATACATAAGTATTGGTTCAATATAGCACTGGAGTACTGTTTGCGATGTCATTGGTAGTGAGTAGTGTTTGGAATTGTACATAGAATACCCAAGCAACATTAGAGATTCAATCAAAATACCAGCAAAGAAATTCTGTCATAACTATGATGCAGAAATCAATCAATCAAAGTAGCAACTGAGAAACCGTTGAACATTCAGCTTGTTCCACAACCTATGGTATTTTTGACAATTACATATTTCAACACATGACATGAGTGCAGAGAGAAGATAATTTTGGAGGGAATGGTGCCTGGAAGGAGAATGAGAGAAAGACAATGGGTGCAAGATGTCATTGACAATCTGAGAATGACTGCTGCTGACAACGGTCAACTTGCAAAGAGCAGCGAGTTTTTCATGACTGCTGTCTTGGGAGCCAAGTTCTTGAAGGGACAAGCTACTTGATGATGATGATGACATATTTCAATTTGTTAACATTGTTCAATTTTTATCTTTTAGTCTCCCAAGTCCATCTCGAGTGCTGCGGTTAGAGAGACGAGATCTCCCACCTGTGAGCAAGTTAGTTGGTACACCTTTTAGATCAAACACATCACAAACAGTTACTGGAGTAACCCCATCTACAGCTACCATTGGAGGAAAACAATCTGATCGATTAGTCCGAAAGTTGTTTGAACATGAATTTAACAATGGCAATAAATAATGTAAAACAGTGTAATTTGTAAAATTCTTCAAGTCTTTGACATATTGCTATATTTTATAAATTGCAATTTATTTACAAAGCAATTTATATCATGAAAATGATAAATAAAATCATTGCTAAAAAAAAAGGTAGATTAATGAAAAGATAGCCAAGTTACTTAAAAACCAAAACAAAAGGCACAAAAAAGACCAGAACATATGCCAAGTCTTTTATGGATATTGTTTTTAATGTCAGTAGTGTTTTTCTCTCCCATTATCCTTCCTCAACGGTTGTCTATGTGTATTGTGCTTGTTTTCAGTGTCTGTATTGGTGTGTGTTGTCGCAGATATTTCATTTGTATGTCTGGTTCAAGATAAGCAAACAAATAATATAACTGGATTCCTTAGAAATGTGGAACCCAAGAATTGAAAGAAATAAATCACAGCTGGAATGCAATACAGAGGACTTCTTCTTCTTCGTTCGCCCGCTGTGAGTTCTGCGTTAGCCATGACGCCTGGTATGGCGCTTCTGATTTTTGTGTGAAAGGCTGCTTTACCATTTGACTGATATCCCTCACCGTGCATACAGAGGACTGCCAAGAATATAGAAGAATGGTGGGTATTTATTGCTGCCCTAAGCACTGTGGACGTACAGGCTAGAGAAACCACGGTGAGAAGTCCGGCTGGGATTTCTTGGCTAATGCGCATGGTAGGGTTGTTGCAGAATGAAGTGGAGCGTACAGGACAACTACTTCTAGTATGAGGATGGAGGTTGAGGCCGTTACTGCTGCCCTCTATTGGCTCTCTGGGACTTCACTTACTGAGGCCTTTGTTGTATCTGACTTTCAGTCGATGCTTCACAAGATCCAAAAGGGCAGGTTTCGGTATGAGTGGATGTCGTCTATAGAAGATTCTAACCTCCAGAGGCATACCTGGATATACTGTCCTGTGCATGCGGGTGTTTACGGTAATGAGAGAGCGGATAGTCTTGCATCAACAGCATCGATTGTTGGGGAGTTGAAGATGGATAAGGGGGATGTTCTTTGCCCTCTTCGCAACTGTCTGTTGGATGAGGACACTAAAATTGATGTTGAATCAATCAAGCGATTTAGGCAGTTTGGAGTTACCCATTGTACAAATAGAACTGGATGCCTGAGGGAAAGAGTGAGAAGTGTGTTTAATCAGCGAGCCACGGAACCATCAGTATGCATACTCTTCAATATCTTCTGGGGAGACTGAGCACCTATGGGTCTGCCCAGAGTGCAATGACGTCAGTTTAGTAACCAATTCTATGAGGAGAGTAGGGTTCGAGTACATTGTGTCAAAGGGAAGTAATAGACAAAACAGATTATACTAAATAGTTTTGGTAAAGTTAGTAGTAAAGACCTGTTGTTATGTTATACATGTGGCATTTTAGGGAATATGGTGGTGTTAGACCCATATTTTTATTTGTCTTAATGAATGATGTGGTCAACGTCACACCATCAAAGTTTGCTTACCATAGTTTCTTTCTCTGGTACCCAGTTAAATCCTCGCTAACTTAAGTCGGTAAGACCAGAAATGATCCCACTTTCTTGTGAACACATTATCTTATCTTAAGTCTGAAATGTTGATGATGATGGTATCCTGTTAGTCGTGAGAAGTAGCTATAGTGCCAGTGGTAGATTTTATTCCTGCTTTCTCCTAACATGTTTTACAACACAGTGAGACAAAGCTGAAATGGCCTCTCAATGGCACTACTTGGGTATACTAATTATGGAAGATCTCTGTTGTCCATGCAGCAGTTACTTTCCCTCTTCACACAGCTGAAAAATCCAATGAAATGGCAAAACTGATAGAGCTTGGTGTCAGCGATGTTGCAGGAGTTGTCAGAAAATCAATGAATACGGTGACATGCTGCTATAGGGACTCCTGCTCGAGACTTGATCTCGTGGTTCACTCCTAAGTCTTTCTTATGATTGGGTAAAACCACAAGGCAAGAGCATAGTTGTAAGTGAACTTGCTTCTTAGACTAGTTGTTCAGGTTCAATTCTGCAATGGGCAGGGATTATTTTTCCAACCGTAACAACTCTCATGTCGATCCAGCCTCAACTTGGTATCGGGAAAAACACTGGGAAGTTGAGATGGTCGGAGTAATGTTGACCACATCACTCATCGTGTACTGATGGTCAATGAAAAATATGGACCTACCACACTATAAAAATAGTACCTTTACTTACAAGGCAGTGGAGGTTTGAAATCAGTTTACCATCTCCAGATGTGCTGCTCATGGAAGTAAACTTTTGAAGCAGAGCTTATAAACATGCATTGGACTGGGTTTGAGGTAGAAGAAAAGGCACAAGATTGAACTGAGTGTATATCTTTTTTTTGTCTCTGCCTTATGTGCCCTTGAGCGCAACAAGAACTGATGATGATGAAGATGGGCTATCTACCAAGGTTAATGCCAGAAAGTACTGGTTTTCTACTGCCGTTTACTCATCGGCCATGTCTGAAATGTAAATGTTGCTTTTATTTATGTGGGCAGTACATACCTGATCTTATATGTTCTATTATGAACCAATAATAAAGAAATCATAAATCACATTGTTACAACATTGTTTCTATGTTAAGTGTACTCTGATGTTTAATATGAATAGTTATTTACTTGTATTTTAGTGTTAATTTTAGTTATTGTATAATTGAATGTATTGTTATATCAGGACTTGTCCGTGTGTTGTTGGGTCTCGAAGGAAACAAAGAAAAGCAACACTGTGATGTACAAGGCATGTCGTAAGAGGCGACCAGGTAAGGGTCTAGGAAGCTACCTAGTAAATGAGAAGTGTCGCAGAAATCAGATATGGTGGCCCTCTTGTAGGCGTATAACTTGCACAGTGTGCAATCCTTCTTAGGCTCAGATCACAAAGATTGGTTTAACAAGTGGTTGATATGGAAGAAGAAGAATATCATGACTTATTTCACAATATTGGTTGTGTATGCAAAGGTGGACCTCAGAGATAACAGAGGCGGCAAAAAACACTGCTTATGAAGTGCACACAAAAGCCAGTTCTAGAAATCTCTTCTTATCCTGTTGCTGTGATGCAAAACAGGATTAGAGAAAAGAAAGAAAGAAAGAAGAAGAAACTGAGATACTATAGAAGAGATACTGAAGAAGAGATACTATATGATTGTATCTCTAATAGTAAATTATGTATCATTGTGTTAGTTTTTCTACCACAATAATTGTTTTAAATTATTGGTTTTTCTTTGAGCGCTTTGTTCTCATTTTGGGAGTTGTTAGTCTAAACACACTCAAGAACATGTGTTAGAGGACATTGCAGCAATTTTGGACATATGCGATGCAGATGATCCTTACATGAACAATCTAAAAGTATGTTGGGGGATTCTATAGGATAGAGGAGTTCTTCTTCTGCGTTCTCACTAGATTGGGATTTCAGATTCTCTAATAAAGGCAGCCGTCTGCCTCAGATTATCAGCCACGCCATACAGTTTGTCTTGGATGCAAGTGTAAGTGGCCTACCTCTTTCTTCTCAAGTCTGTATCTGTAGGATATAATTCCTATAATTTCTGCTTCACCGTTTGTGCCAACCTCTTCCCACAGTAAGTTTTGGCCACCTTCGTGATGGTAGGTCTGACATTCTTAATGTGTGGCTAAATCTCTGTGGCAGATTGGCGACCGTAGAATCCGTTATCCCATTCCTCATTGTGAGGGGTCGTTGCACCATGTTATGCGCCTACGGCCTGGTGCATCCGTTTTCGGCAAGCATTTGTTTTGGGTTAGCATTCCCTATCGGACACATGCATCCGATTTCTGCCAAACCTCCTTAGTCGCCTCTTACGACATGCGTGACAGGTAACAGTGGTTCTATTCTTTGTACCACAAATTTGGGTTCTGGTAACCACTCGGGTGAGAGGAATTCAGGATGCTTGTTCAAGGCTCTCGCCATACATGTGCAGGTCGTTGGTTTTATTTACTCACAAAGAGAAAAAAACCTCGGGTCTAACACAGGATGTTTACTTCATTAAACCTTACTGCGTTTCATTATTAGGCCCTTCTCTTTCCTTGATAACCAATTATTCTCACAATAATTGTGTATGATTATGTAAGTGGTTTCAATAAATAACTGTCATATAAGATGTTCTGCCACAGTTTCTTCTTCTTTCTTTCTTTTCTCTAATCCTGTTTTGCATCACAGCAACAGGATAAGAAGAGATTTCTAGATCTGGCTTTTGTGTGCGCTTCATAAGCAGTGTTTTTTGTTGCCTCTGTTATCTCTGATGTCCACCTTTTGCATGGACAGCCTATTGCTTTGTGTCCACTGTTTCGGAGTAACGTTGCTCTTGTGGCCGCACCATTTAATTGGCTGTTTCATGATGAAGCTCAGAAACTTTTTCTCCTGATGTCTTCATTTCTAAACCGGTCTCTTCTTGATATTCCCAGCGTTCTCAGTAGACACTTCATCTCTGTCGTCACTAGTTTTCTTCTATCATTTGATGTCAGGATCCAAGTTTGACACTGATAGCATAATGTTGGAAGAAAGATTGTGTTCAATGCTCTTTTGTGTTCATGGTGACATGTTTGCATTTCAAAATTGGTGCTATTCTGCCACAATAATTGTTGGAAATAACTTGTTCTCTCACAATAATTGTGTATGGTTATATAAGTGGCTCTGTCACACTGCAGACCTATAAGTACTTCAATCTCTTTATCCAGATATTACTGGTAAGCATGCTAATATAGAAGGAAGTGGACATGCTGAACATTGAGCAGCGCTTAAACAGTTTTTTTCTGATCCAGAAGCACTTGAGCTTTCAGCTCTTCGACTCGGTGTCATTGTAACCTTTCGATTTGGTGCCACGAACACCGTGAATCTGGGGAACCTGTGGCTTTTCTGCCAGCCTGCGGAATTGAACCTGCACTCACAGAGGGCTAGTCACCGCAGTCCAACGCGCTACGAACACGCTGGGCAGGCGGGCGCTTTAACAGATCCAGTAGTCGATTCAGTGTATAATTTCAAGCCAATCTACTTTTCTTTTCAACTTTCTCTACCTTTCCTTTTTTTTAAATCTAACTTTCATCTTTTCTCTCTAACCCATTCTTCTGTGGGAATTTTTACAATCTGCTGAAATAATCAGAGACTGACAAATTACACAATGTTCTATGTGACAGTTCTGAGTATTATATATTCTAACAAGTTCTAATTATGAAGATCTAGTTGCATGGGATACAACTCTAGAAAGAGTAAATCTAAACTTAAAAAACAACCGGAAACTAGAAAAAAGTCTTGCAAACTATTGAAGAATAAAAAACAAAATTATAAAGAAAACAAATAGGTCTTCTTCCCTTTCTCTAACCCTGTTTTGTTTACAGCATCAGGTTAAGAAATTTATAGAACGGGCTATTATGTGTGCTTAATTAATAGTGTTTTTCATCATCTCTGTTATCTCTTAGGTCCATCTTTTGCATGGACAGCCTTTTTCTTTGTATCCATTGTATCAGAGTAATATTGCTCTTTGAGGTCTGTTGGTAATCTGCTTATGTGGGGGAACCATTTAATTTGTTGTTTCTTGATAACTGATGTTGTACCCACCGTTTTCCTGATGTCTTCATTTCTAAGCCGGTCTCTGCCCAAGTGGTTACAGGGGCCCACATTTGGGGTATAAAGAATAGAACCACTGTTACCTGCCATGCATGTCGTAAGAGGTGACCAAGGAGGTTTGGCTTAAATCGGATGCACATGTCCTAAACGTGTAGAAGTCTTGTGTTTAGGAGCCTACCAAACCAATGTTTAACGTATACATGTTCTTGGCAAAGATCAAACATATCGCAAAGAGTGATTAAAATTGGTCGTAAAGAACGAACGCAAAGAAGAAGAAGCTGGTCTCTTCTTGATATTCCCAGCATTCTGCTTAGAAAATTTAATTTTTTTAATTAAAAACTCAAACAAATTGATTTGTTATGTTTGTATATTCGAAGTCAGTGCAGAAACATGTACATCAAGATGAAGCCTGATTTAATATGAGATTCAACACTTTTGTAACTTTTGCTGGAAAGTTAAATTATGTTTTGTTTTTGTTACAGTTTATACTTTTCTGTTGCACAATTTGTAAAAATGTAATCTTACTTCTCAACCAAACTTTGATGTAATGTAATCATTTACCAATCTCATTTCTCAATCATACATTGATGTATTGTGATGGAATCATTTACCTATCTTATTTCTCAATCATACATTGATGTATTGTGATGGAATAATTTACTGATCTTATTTCTCAATCATACATTGATGTATTGTGATGGAATCATTTACCAACTTCATATCTCAATCACACTTGGATGTAATGTGATGGAATAATTTACTGATCTCATTTCTCAACCATGCATTGATGTAATGAATAACTTACTGATCTCATTTCTCAATCATACATCGATGTGATGAATCATTTACTGATCTCATTTCTCAACCATGCATTGATGTAATGAATCATTTACTGATCTTAGTTGTCAATCATACATTGATGTAATGTGATGGAATCGTCTTTTGTCTCAACACCTGTAAACAAACTGTCCTCCATAACACCAGCTGTTTCTAAAAACATGTTTGTAGCTTGAATATTTTCATATTAATTACATTGGAATGTTGATTTTGTAACAAGAGACCTAGCTGCAAACAGTTCACTTTTTCTTTTGTTCATTTCTTGACACAAGGAAAGGTTAGTTCATCCATCATTGTGGCATCATATTAAACTTGGTATAGCGGACCCCATCATCAAGGTGCGTATCCTTTATAGGACGTTGCTCTCTTTGCAGCACATCTGAAATTCACTCTGTCTCTTGCCAGTTCACCCACTTCGTCGATGGTCATGGTTTCTTTAATATCTTGTAGCCATCTTCTTCTTGGTCTGCCTCTGCGTCCTGGGACCCTGCCCTCTAGTATTGTGCTTTCCAGGCCATCGTGACGCTTGATGTGACCAAAGTATGTAATTTTTCTGTATAGTATTTTGTTTATCAGCCAATTCTCTTTAACATTTAGTTCTTTCAGGACATCAGTGTTCTTTCTTTTTCTGTCCATGGTATTCGTAGGATCTTTCTGTAGCATTTAGTTTCGAAGGATTGGATTTTCATTCTTAATTTTATAGGGGACCTACCCCATCTATATATGTAAATTGTATGCCCTCTGCTTAGTTGTTCCTTGTACACCCCCCTTTTCTGTTTGCACACAAACAAATTAGTTTATATACAAGTGCTACTGCCCCTAGTTAATAGCTATAGGATGTCTCAAAGAATGATGTTTGCAGTCATTCAAATATTTGGCACCCCTTCATCCTGTTTTCCATAAGCATTCTTAAACATAACTTTGGCATGTTTTGAACATAAGTCAACTCTGACAGTCTGCCCTATGATCAATCAGATCTGGCACTATACCACAGTATTACTCAGTAGATGCAGGTACTATAAAGTGGGATTTTCTGTTTGTCAAATCTTACCAATAGCTTGAACTCTGCGCGTGGAATGGGTGGGCATCATTTGGAGATCACATCTTAAGAAAATGACTTGGCTGTACACACCTGGACATGCTGGAAAGCGAGCGTGCTGACTTTCTTGCAAACAATGCACCAACTCAAGCAGGCAGAAGCATGGACAGAGTCGATATCATCAATGTGGTATGCTTTCATTTATGTAACATAAGCGAGTCCTAGACACTGGACCGAGTTTGAGAATTAGGCATTAAGTTTGGACATGCCAGATAGTGTTGTCTTTGTTGTAGAGAGAGAAGATATAGTAATCAACTTCTCATGGGTACGGTGAGCAAATGGACTTTGGGATGGCTACTGCAGCGGAGGACAGCACAAATGGGAATGCCCAATGTGCCATGACGTCGATCGCATAACATAACCAGTAGCTTTTCTGTACAGCTGGAGACAAGCTCTGGACTGAGGACTGTTGAAGTCAGACTTGCTGACATAAAATGTGCCAGGAAAATC
Source organism: Arion vulgaris (assembly GCA_020796225.1). Classification (NCBI taxonomy): domain Eukaryota; kingdom Metazoa; phylum Mollusca; class Gastropoda; order Stylommatophora; family Arionidae; genus Arion; species Arion vulgaris. The sequence goes on from CM036766.1 coordinate 19,893,058, forward strand.
AGAAATAAAACCCACCATGGGACATCAATTGTCTCTCAAAAATAGAGGATACCATCAGCCCATCTACCCACCATGGGACATCGATTGTCTCTCAAAAATAACGGATACCATCAGCCTATCTGTACAAATTTGTGTCTTATTAGACAGTATGCATGTACCCTATGGGGTTGGAAAAAAATCAGAATGATATTGACTAGACTTGGAAGATAGAGAACCGACATGTGCAGATTTCTGATGACTGACACCCTTTGGGAACTCACTTCTTAGCCGCATGGTCCCAGTTCAATTCCACAGTGGGCATGGAATATTTTCCTACTGTGACGGCTCTCAAGTTGACCCTGCCTCAATTGGGTGCCAGGAAAAGCACTGGGAAATAAAGGTAGACATCAGCCAGTGTGTGCCGACAGTCCATGAAAAATGCTGGCCTAACACTTTATTACCTTATATACCTTGAGGTATGAAGAAAGGTTCCTTTACGTTTACATCCATTGTAAAGGTGCATTGACTCAGGGCATGATAATCTTCTTGACTTTAGCATTTGGTCACATGCCTAGACTATAGTAGAACTTGGCATAACCACAGCAGACAATCTGGTGGTAGAGAATGAGCACAGCGAACTCTACTTTTGATGATATATCATTGAGATACACAGAGAACTTTTGTGTCTCCTAGTGCTAATGCAGTCCAATTCTGGCTCCTGTCCATGGTGGGTAGAAAATCCAGACATCTCAGCTCTTCACTGCTAAGTACAATATAAATACCACATGGAAGTGGGCTGATGGGCAAGAACTCAAGCACTGCTGGATCATTGAATAAGAAATTAGTTTTGAAACTGATAGGCCATGCTACTCATAGGGAGAATAATACACCCACTGTTACGTGTTAAGGCAGTATTGCTATCATGTTTCAATAATCCTACAGGATACATATTAGTTATATGAGGACTATCATCATAGCACTCCGGACATGTCTATAGGTGCTCCGATTCCCATCTCAACATATCCAGCAGCCCAACATGCCAGTTCGATATTGATGAATTAATCTTTTTGCATATTTGGTATGTCGTTCTTTTCAGGCTGTACTGTACCAAGCAGAGTGGGCATAACTTCATGCACCGAATACAAAGACAACGAATGCAGTGGTTGGACATTTAATGAGAATGAAATACAACCAACCACCAATAACAGAATACAATAAAAAGAAATCAGGTACTAGAGCTAAGGGAAGACCAAGAAAAATATGGATAGACAATATCAAAGACACTACATAAACACAGATATAACACAAAAAGGGCGACTCATCTGGCCCTAGAATACAAATTAAAGCTCCCATCCCTACGCTAACGGTAGAGTGGACAACTAACTCCATCTTCCACCTCGGAATAGACAATAGATAGACTGTACCAATATCAACATCTATATCTCACAATCTGGTCAGCGACTGGGATTCACAACCCTGAAACTCCTCTGTCCGGAAAGACTCAGTATGTTAAGAATTTCATTTCAGTCCATTGTAGTTCCCTCTTATATCATCGTAGCCATGCCAACCATTCTATCAGCTAATAATTACCCCTGACTTGTGTGTCCATGAACAAAAATTAAGGTGACTTCTCTAATCATTGTCTGTACCAGTACCTCCACCCAGTTTTGTCACACCATTCCTGTTTCGACTTTACGAGTCATACTTATGGAGTGCAAAGCGCACACAAAGGCCCATTTGAGAAATCTCTTCTTGACCTGACGCTATGAGGCAAACAGGGTTGGAGAAAAGAAAGACTTATGGAGTATAGACTACATATGTTGTGCTTGAATAATAACATTTTGAACCTTCCATTGTTAATAATCTTCATATTAATTATGTATTTATTAATCATGCATTTTTAATAATTATCAAATTAGACAAAATCATATTTGATTAGACAAGGTCACTATCAGTTGATATATTTGATTAGTCAGGGTCACAGTTGATATAATTGATTAGTCAGGTTCACAGTTGATATATTTGATTAGTCAGGGTGCATCTTTGTGAAATATACAAGACTTGTAAAGTTAAGATTGTGATCATGACTTTTGCTTGTTCAATGGTGGTCTCAGTTTAGTTATCTTCTTTGCTGCTTCTTCAAACGCTCCATATCAACTACTTGTCAGCCACTGTGTGATTTGTATGTGACCTGAGCCTAAGAGCGAGTGTACGTTGTGCCAGTTATGCACCTAAAAGTAGGCCAGCACGTCCGATTTATGCGCTGCTTTTTATTTACTAGGGTAACATGTCTAGCTCAAGGGTAGTGAGCTCGATCACAAACCCAAGCGTACCTGGTTCAAGCCCCATGGTGGGAAAGTTTGGAAGCAAATTTTCTGTGGGATTTTACAAAGGTAAATATGGACCTCACCGTTCAGAAAGCAATGGCAAACTACTGAATGTATAAGTGGTGCCTAGAAAATCAACGACTCGTTTACTGTGGTTGATGGCTACGTCCTGTAAAGGATATGTCATGATTTTCATCTTTATTGAACATCCCTAGGGCCGACATCAGTCCCCTCTTACGACATACATTGTAGGTCACAATGGTACCATTCTTTGCTTCCCTTACGGACCCTGGCACCACATGGGCGAGTTTAGTTATTGAAACACCTCTGTAGTCAGAGAAGACCCACCTACATGGCGAGTCACACCAATAAAACAGTAAGCAGGCTTTCACGCAAAAATCAGTCAGAAGCGCCATACCAGGTGCCATGGCTACGCCTTCCTTCCTTTCGTTAGCTTGAAATATGTCTATATATTCAATGTTGTCTCTTGTATGAACTTCACTGTCTTTTGTAGCTCACACAGAGGTCCGTGTAGTTTTCTGTCAGTGTTGTTTCGTTAGGCCAGTGAGTTTGCCTCAGTGTATCATATTCGGGCAGTCTTGAAGTATGTGCTCTGCAGTCTGGTTTGCCTGTCCACATGGCTGAATTGCCAATCTTGAATTTTGTATACATGTGGCTGCAGAGCCGATTGTGTCCTGTTCTAAGGCGCAGAATAATAACTTGTTCCAATCTGCTCATATTATAGTAATCGTCTTGTGTTGGTATTTGTGGCTTTCTCATTGATTTAATCATCCTTTTCTTTTGGTGGTAGGTAACTGGCACATCCGGCTGCTCTCCTGCAGCACCTTCCTTAGCCAATCAGTCTGCTGTTTCATTTCCTGGTATTCCACAGTGAGAAGGTATCCACTGCAAGATGACCCTGCGATGCTTGGACAATTTAGACAGTAGGGTCTATAGACCTGGCAATTTTCTGGACTGAAGTGCTTGGAGTGCTGATTTTGCATCAGTCAAAAATACAACAGGTTGAGGATCGTGTCTGGTATTCAACAGTTTTTCAGTTGCTACCTTGATTGCCTGAATTTCTGCATCATAGTTGTGACAGAATTTCCCGTTGGTACTTTAATCGCATCTCTAGCGTTGTTTGGGTATTCTATGTGCACTCCTGCTCCTCCATTCTTCACTGCATTTTCTGCTGACCCATCCGTGTATAACCGGACCCAGAGGTCATGTGGGTATTCTTCATCAAGTAAACTGAGAGTGACTGTCTTGCGTTGTATGCTGTTCTGCTCATCCTTGTCGAATATTCCTTTAACTTCTGTCTGGATACATACTTCTGGTTCAGTCTCCTCTCTCCAAGGGTTTGCTCTGGCACAGACTTAAGGGAATGCCAACTTTTGGTAGGTCTGAGGTTTGCCTATTCAGTCTTTTGGCCTGGTGAATAAAGCTGCTTCTTTTCAGCCGCCCCAATGCTAGATTTTGGAATCTGTTTTCCATTGGGTGGCTTGGCATACTCAAAAACTTTTCTGCCTGCGTCATTACTTTTGTGTCTGCGTTCTCTCGGTGCTTGTATTCCCCACTCTTTCCATCTCCACTATTGGTGTTGTTTTCATTGCTCCTGTGATGACACGAAGTGCCTGGTTTTGCACCTTATCCAGTTCTCCTAATGTGGTATTTGATGCTGGACACCATGCAGCTGACCCATATTCCAGGTGTGGTCGTATGCCCTGCTGATAAATATTTTAAAGTATTTTTGACTGGCGCCCCATGTGGTTCCACTTTATTTTCTCATGGCTACGCCTGAATTCATAGCAGACAAATGCAGAAGAAGTTTTCGAAACAAGTTTCTTCATATTTTAAAATCTGTTGTATATGAATCAGTTATAATTTCAGAGTTGGTGTAGCTCAGAAGTTTGAACTCCAGCAGATGGTGTTCAATCTCCATCACAATTAATTCTCTAGTCAACCTGCTTGATAATTGATGTCCAGACTTTCCTAGTTTTGAAGACAAATTGGGAATCATCATTGAAGATACTATGTAACTACTCTGCAACTTTCATTTGAAAGGGACTGTACACCTATGGATGTGCATAGTCATTGATTGTATTCAGTTTTTATTGTTTATGTTAGATAAATTCTGTGAAATTCAATTAGTATGTTGTATTCTTGACAGATGCAAGATCAACATTCCAAGCATTTCAGTTCTGAAAATTGTCAGGTCTACATGCCGTTCTTATAAGGTGTCACCGAAAATTCTTAGAATTCCCTGAACAGAGAAAAGACAACGGCAAATTACAAGACCTGCATATCAAGGAGCATTGACCCATAAACAACATGTCCCAGAAAATAAATTATTTCGGTCACGTTGAATGACACAGTGGTTTGGAGAAAATAGTAATGGAAAGCATGGTTCCTGGGAGTAGAGGCAGAGGAAAACCAAGACGAAGGTGGCAGCAGGACATCAACGAAACCTTGATCATGGCGTCAGAAGCGGCGGGAGAACTTGCTAGAGAGTTTTTCAGGCAGACTGTGACGAAAGTGACTTTCTGCAAGGGACATGCTACTTGATGATAATGACAGGCCCGTCTGTTTGAACTGTGCCGCCAGAATAAGATCACCATGCAGTAGATACCATCTCACTGGGAAATACCATGAAATGAGACTGTAGATTGACTAGCTAAGGAAGGTATTGCAAACGAACAACCAAATATACAAGTTACATGTCACCAGAGGAATCATGATGAAATCAATCAAAAAGCCAAAAATACTAATACTTAGAGGACTATCAAACTAAACAAATTAGAACAAGTTTGCTTTCTGCACCTTAGAACATTACACAATCTATTCTACACTAATATATATATACAACATTCAAGATCTGCAGTTCAGCCATGTATACAGACACCCCATACTGTAGAGTACATACTTAAAGACTGCCCTGAATATGATAAACTGAGCTACAGTCATTGACCCCAATGAAACAACACTGGAAAGAAAATTACTCTGACTTCTCTTGAGAGCTACAAAACGTGAGGTTTATACACCAATGAATACATAGACAATACATTACAAGTGAAGTAGGGCCTGAGGCAAATTCCAACAATAATTTGGCTGGATAAAATCAGCAACGAAGGAATGCTCAATAGGTGCACTCAGAGAAGGAAATGCAAACAGTGAAATAGTGCAGATCCTGGATAGAACCTATGCTTAAGAGTGATCCAGATATCATCACAAGAACTGCCAAGCAATGAAGCCTGGAGGGAAAACGAAGAAGGGGTTGATTAATTATAACCTGTGGAGAACAGTGAAGGAGATTCATACTATAGGTCAGTCATGTGACTCCTTTCAGTTTGGAATATCTACATTGCACTCCGGACATATCCATAGGTGCTCCGATCTCCGCAATATCTCCAACAGCGTCCGACCATACCAATTTGATGTTGATTTATATACCTGTTCTTTTCTGGCCACTAATCTTCAATCCAAACTCTTGCAATCTAGCAGTTGACATGGGTTAATTTAAATGAAATACTTCTTTCGTTGCCACACTCTATGACGATGTTCAGAATGTCAGCTCTCTGAATGGTGGCTATCTGTGAAGGATGGCCTCTGACTAAACGTGATTATATTTTGTTCTTACCCTACACAATACCACTGACTGCTCTGTTGGTCTGTGTCGAAGGAAAAGATGAGTTTAGTATGTTATATATATCTTGGCAGGGTCCCGGCATGCAGAGGCAGACCTAGAAGATAGCTACAAGATATTAAAGAAACCATGAATATGACCATCGACGACGCGTGTGAACTGGCTAGAGACAGAGTGAATTTCAGATGCACTGCAAAGAGAGCAACATCCTATAAAGGATAAACACCTTGATGACGATATATCTTGGACTATCTGTGAAGGAAACAAGGAGTTTGGAATTCAACATGGAAGGGACGAGAGGGTGGTTTAGCTGTGTAACCAGCTTGCATACCCTTGTTTTCTGCTGATGGAGACTTAGCACCTATGGATCTATCTGGAAAGCAGTGATCTTGAACCATGGATGTGAAACTTCATTTGTAAGAAAACATTAAGCAATAGTAGCCGAGTGATCTGTTGTGCCTTCAGAGACCAACATGAACCTACGTCTTTCCATGACCTGTCCATCTTTTATTGTTTTTAATTATATATATATATATATATATACTAACATGATAAATGTTATATGCAATATCATTCTTTGTCCTCTTTCATAAAGAGGTTCAAGGATGCAAACTATAATAGATGTCTAGTATGGGCTTAGATTACTGCAAGCACATACTTTTGTTATGCTGTTTGATGTTTTTAGCACATTGTGAACGCTTGAAAATGTATTTTTCTGGTTATTACAATAAACATTTTTATCTATCATTTCTTTCAAGTATTTAAAATATTTCATGCAATGTAAGCAGAACCATTATTTTAACTATGTTGAAACCATGATAAAATTCTGACCGTTGTCAAAACACATAACAAAGTACTGTAGTTTTACAGATACAAAAACAATACACAGCAACGTTTCGACCAACAAGGTCTTTATCAAGCAACTGATACAACAAAAGTTACGAATGTCACAGAACACCACATGTAGACTTTTACAAAGAATTTTACACCGTTGTCAAAGGATGTCGTTGGCATATTCTCAGACTGAGATGGTAGGACAGAGTTGCAAACACAGACTTGTGGATAAGAACAGGACAAGAACCCATGATGCCCGTTTGAAGCATGCCAGTTTGTTTACTGTGTTGATGTGATCACATGGCTGGCTTTGAAGAACCAGACAAATCTTCCATCATTTACCAGCCTTTCCATAAGTTTCCCCACATAACTTGAGAAGATTTTAGTTCCTTGAGTCACCCAGTCCTTTCCTGGTTTTAGTATATGCCTCCTTCCTGATTGATGTGATCTGTTCCAACTGTGGTTTCAGATTTTGAGAAACCCTTTGGGTCAAAGTATTTGAGAAATTTGTTTGTAAATGTCAATCCATTGTGCCTTTTTCTACTTTATCAAATTCTTTTTAGTATGTCTTCCAGCACAGTGAACTTTGCTTACATGCACTCTGTTGTGGCATTTGAGAGAGTAAGCAAGCATTTTTGGAGAGACCTGCACTGAGCTTTCACATCTCTTCATTGGTATGTTCACCCTACTGTGTTTGATAGTATTTGCAAGGTCTGCATCAGTCTCATTTGTATGCTATTTATTTATATTTATACTAGTTTTTCAATTCAGCATTCCTAATGGAACCATATGACGGCGCAACAATCATAGTCAATGAACAAACAATCAATAAGATCATTGGAAGCCACAGAGATGTAGTTTTACAGAAGAATGCTGAAAATTCGATGGACAGTGAAGAAAACATGGTTTTAAATCAGGCATGTACACAAAGAAACCTTATCATAAGAATCAGACAATCAAGGTTCTTCAGGCATGTAATGCGAAGAGAAGGTTTAGAACATTTGGTGACTACATGTGAAATTCAGGGAAGGAGAGATTGTGGAAGACAGAGGGAGATGTTGGATGGCCTGACATCATGATTCGACAAAAGATCAATGTCAGAACTGATTACATGCAACAGAGAGAGTTATGGAGAGATATGATCGCCTACGCCGGCAGGCATGACATGATTGATTGTAACCGTAAAAAAACTATACTTGTTCCTAACACTATATCAGTTTTTTCATTGCGGTTTCTGTAACAAAGCCTGTGTTGTTATACTTAATCCAACCACTGATAACCGGAGGAACTACTTCAAAACACAGAACACAATTATTCTAATAAAATAGATCTGACAATAATAAATGCTCATGTCAACCAAACGTCTTTATTTATCAAAACAAATCAAAGTCTTCATTTATAGTGTTTAAAGACAAATTTTATTTCAACAAACATTGATTTAGTAAACACATAAACTGTCACATTCATACATGCAAGCATTTATCTCGCTTATTCATTTTATCTGTGAATATTTCTTATGAAATCAACTTTAGTCCTGTTCTGATTCACTCTTTATCACCCATTTTTAACTGAATATTTTTCAAATAACCCAAAAACAGTTTATAAGTTAGCCTCGATTCTCCTTTAATTTCCCGTAGCCTTTTCAGACCTCTGGGTATGAAGTGTCTGTCACTTTCCATTTCTATCCCCGAATGTGCAGGAGGTAGGCGAGTCAATTTCTTTCCTCACATATGGAACATCAAGTGTGGGACTGAACCCACAACCCTCTTGTGTTTCATTCAATAAGCGAACACATTATGCTAATCCTTCCAACAGGGCATAAATTTGATGATGTGCCTGTTACTTTGGTATGCACAGACCTAGTGTTTAATAAACCTCTGTTTGTTCATACAGACCTTATTTGACCTGGTGTGTAACCTCAGTTTGTTCATCAGGCTATTTAATTTGACTAGGTTATATTTGGTCTAATACAAATTAAATACTTTGAGGGTTTATTATTTTGGTTTAACACCTAACTTTAAAAATCATCGACCAAATGGAGAGTTTATTTGATATACTAAACTGCTAAACACCACGTCACATTCTTAACAATGCCACTATTACAGCGAAACTTGCACATAACTTAATTCCCTATTTGAACATATAATGAAAATGACATGGAGAATAGCATCACAAAATGTTATAAAGCAAGAAGTTACAGTAATCCTAAACTCTTTTCCATCAATGCATGTGGTTGTCCCATGACTTCACAGTCAGCAGGATCTGGAAAATAAAATAATAATTCATTGATACTTTTTTGGACAACTGGATGTAATTATCTTTATAAACCCCAGAAAAAAAATTGCGCTCAAAAGAAAGTTAGTCTAACTCAAATATTATATCTTCTTCGAACGCTCCATATCGATCACTTGTTAAACCACTCTTTTTAATTTGTATGCGATCTGAGCCCAAGAGCAATTGTACGTGTGCCAGTTATGCGCCTACAAGTAGGTCAGCACATCCGATTTCTGCGACACTTTTTATTTACTAGGGTAGCTACCCCAGGCCCCTGCCTCAGTAGCCTCTTGCGACCTGCCTCATAGGTTGCAGTGTTACTATTCTTTGCTCCCCTTTCAAGCCCCGGCAACAAATGGGCGAAATATTATATCTAAATATGATTAAAGTAAAAAATATATTACATTTATTTATTTGCTGTTAGTTAGCGTTTAAATAAATAAAAATGTCACGTTGCCTTTTCAGACATCAGGGTATGAAGTGTCCGTCACTTCATATTTGAAAATTATCACTGAAGAGGGGTCATGTTTGCAGAATGTGTTTGGAAATCTGAGATCTATTTAGAAATGTGCTCTGGTCAGTTTGAGCAGCTTTCAGTCAGTCCTCACAATTTCCTATGCATCGTGTGATCAGCGCTCTTTAATTATCATTTTTACAAGTATTTAAATTGTGTTAACTAAATGGCTCTATCTATATCATCTTCATGTCAGTCATAGTTGACCTATAGGGCATTCACAGGTGATTCCCATTGCTGCTAGTCTGTTGTCTTTCTACCCATAGCATCCAATGTCAGTCCACTCTTTCCTATCCCTTTCCACTGTACTTCAGGCTTCCTTTGATCCACCCTTTTTCCTCCTCTCAGCTGTCCATCGAAGAACTCTTTACTTAAGTGAACTCTCTGTTTACTTAATAATTTAAAAATTAATTCTGAAATATTCGGAGGATGACTAAAAAAGCAAGTGAATAAATGATTCTTTTATGTTCTACAATATAATAACATTATCGGGACTAGAATCAACACTCACTGTTGAGAATGTCTTCAAATCCAATATGGTCATCATTGCCCATCAAGGTATCCCAAAAGGATATTGGAGCTTTTCAGACATGGAAGTCTCTGCATCTGGATAGCAATACAACATAACTATTACACTACAACATTATTGTATCACATTCTAACATCTAATGACAGAAGAAAACTTATCATGACAGGGATGAAGTGTCTAGGCAGAGTGTTGGGAGTATCAAGATAAGAGCAATTTAGGAATGAAGACTTGAGGAAAAATGTATGTACAGCATGCATAAGTACTAAACTTCATCAAGCAACAACAAATTAAACAATTCTGCTACATAAGTAGATTGCCAACAGACAGTGCACCTCAAATGACAATGCTACTCAGATACAGCAAAACTTGACAATGCAAATAGCATAGGCAGTGAAAACGACTTGTAAAATTGCACACAAGAGATTGATCTAGTAATCTCTTCTTATTCTGATGCTGTGAAGCAAAACAGAATTAGAGAAACAAGATCACTGTATCATTAAACCACAAATGTGCAAGTAACCCACAGACTTCGTAACACAACAATTCTGATAAAACCAACAGGGATTGTGAAAAGGCCAACACATACAGATTATATAATGATTTCTCTGTGGCGTAGTTAGGTGCTTGCCTCATATTCCAAAGCTACTCGGTTTGCTCCCTCGTGGAGCCATTAGGATATTTTTCCAGAGATCTCAGTGTAGGTGAGACTGAGTTCATATTCCTATCGGAGATAGACGATAAAACGTAGGTACAGTGTTCAAGTTGAGCATGTAAAAGAACTCTTGGCAGTTCAAAATCGAGAAGAGCAGGCTGAAAAGCCGCTGCTGAATAAAAATTCGCAAAAGATTTTTAAAAGTATGAAATACCTACAAAATATTTTCTTCTTCTAAATTACAAATGGGACCAGTGCAACGAAGTATGTGCACTGCCAGAGATCTTCCTGTGTAAGAAAGATATCGGAGCACACATGGTTACTCACCCAAGTGCAATGATGACGGTCCAATCAGTCAATATTTATGTAGACAATGGCCATAAGATAAGACATTTATTGGGACAATGGTTTTAGATTTTGAAATATAAACAGAGTGCAAAAAAGTAAACCATCTTATATACATATGACCTGTATTGTGAACAAAAAAGATGTGGATAGTGTCCGTTTGTTAGCATACCCAAGAGAGATCGACAAGAGTAACTGCTATTTCACTCTATAGAACCTAAAGGACCATTGTTTTACACAGGAACCTTGTTTTACTGTCTATTATATGTTCTATAACTGTCTCTCTCACAGCGCTTGCACGCTCTCCCATTCAAACACACTTATACACTGTATCTTTTGCCATTGACAGTTCCATGCAGTATATCACCAATTTCCAGCTTATTATCTAAAATTATTTTTTATAATTCTTAAGGGTAGTGTTTTGACAATGTAACTTTTAGTAACAACGGTCACCCGTGTGGTACCGGGGCCCGCAAAGGGAAGTAAAGCATAGTACCACTGCAACCTACAAGGCATGGTGTAAGAGGCGACTGATGTAGGACCTAAGGAAACTACCCTAGTAAATAAAAAGCATCGCAGAAATCGGATGCGCTGGCCTACTTGTAGGTGCATAACTAGCACAATGTACAATCGCTCTTAGGCTCAGTTCACATACAAATTGCACAGAGTGGTTAACAAGTATGGTGCGTTCCAAGAAGAAATGGCACCTCTAACAAATCTGTATGTGAAGGTTTACTCTGCTTATCACCAGTGTCTCTTATCATCCAAGCGAGCCTTACTCCGATTTCAGAAGTACTTGTAATTTAGATCCCCAAGTAAAGGATCAGGCTTCCTGTAGTCCAACCACGTACAATGTGCACACCCACAATGTTTTACCTGGCCTCGAACCCTAGAATTTCAATGGGACATTGTCACCAGCACATTAACCCTGAGTGGTATGTTTTTAATAAGAACTATTAATGATAGTCAAATATGTTGAAAGCAAATTTGTTCGCTTGGATTTTTACAGTAGACCACACTGTTCAGAAAGCAATGGCAAACTACTGAACTTATAAGTGGTGCCTAGAAAATCGACGACTCTTTTACTGTTGTTGATGTCTACGTTCTATACATGATTTTCATTCATTCAAATATGTTAGGCACCCCCTACACATGCTCTCGGAAGTCTTGTGTTATGTAGGGTGCAACTGATCGGAATATCCCAAAGATAAATATTATTACTTTACCTTGGAGGCAGCAAACATCTCCATCTGCAACTTAAGAGGTGCATGCATGCCTTGAGAGTTCTTTAGCATCACAAAGTCCATCTTCAAGTGATGATCTTTCCACTATAACATACACAGAAAGAAATATACAACATTGTCAATCAACATCAACTAGACCAGAGAGGATTGAAGGTCAACATGTTTTCTTCTTCTTCTTCTTACTGCATTAAGACAACAGGAGTACCAATGCTATCTTGTAGGATATTTCTGTCAAACAATTTTATTTGCAGATGCAGTAGTGAATTCTGGAGTGTGTATTAAGTGATGAGGTTTCTAGTTCAGCCGTTATATAACATGTTTTGGTATACAATAAAGTCATGCACATACATTCGATTCTCTGTATCAAGCCTCATAATCTACACTGGTGAAATATGATGAGTGTGCCAAACATTTGTATATCCATACTAGGAATTGTATGACTGGTTTCATTTCTAGTCTTCTTCTAGATTCTTAATTCAACACTAAATACTTAGTTATAAGTACCTTTTCTATATTAAATTGTATTTGTCAGTTCTGACCACCAATCCTGTGCATTTTTGTCTCCCATAACCAATACTTTTTGCATATTTTATATGATACCGCTACATTCTTTCAACAATTTTAAATAAAATTTTATTCTACAAATTTTCTTACCAATCATTACAGTAAATGAAGAGTTAAAACAAAAATTAACAAACCTGCATCATTGGAGACTATCATTAAGAGACAAAGATGGATAGGGCACATATGTTGTATGAAAGTAGGGTCATTGATTAGCTCACGAGAAAAAAAATGCCTGGGATATTCAAAGGAAATATGGAGAACTGTGAAAAGAGTAGAAAGATTGTGGACTGACATGGGAAACAATGGAAATCTCTTGTGAAAGTCTTGTGTGTCAAGCAGGACAAAGAGTATATAGAATATATGCTGGAGCTATGGAGTCCATGATCTGTGCAGCACTCTCGGTAGATGAAGTGCCATTTCTTCCAACAGGGACGGCACCATATAAGAAAACAGGGAGCAATGAAGTAAATCATTTGCCTTTAGACTACCCTATTTTAAGACTATTGGCATATTATTACTGTCACAGTAAAATGAATTTAGCCACTTGCACAGAGAACAGTGGAGAAGGCTTGATCATTCATGGGGTTTCCTCCCAAGGAAGACAACTGACCGAGAATGATTAAGAGATTTTGTTGTTGTCCTGCAAGATGCTGGTCACTGACTTCACATACCAGTGTCCAGGGAAATGAAGAATAGACTACAAATTTGACGGTCAGCAATATATCAATAGATAAGTACTACACAATACTACAACTATAACAGTAAAAGAACTACCTGCTCCTCTGATGCCTGAAGGGGATGAACTGCTTGAAGTCCTGCAGAAGCTCTACTTGCTTGCAGCCTGAGTGAAACATTTTCAATAACTACACTCATGTTTATAAATTCTGTACTGATGATTTAAAAACATTGTATTTTTTCTACATCTACATACAAAACTCAAACACAATGATCATAATGTGTAGATTATTCTTCTTCTTCGATCTCTGGTTATTCGCTTAACTGATTCCGTACCATGGAACACTCAAGTGTAACTATTTCTTATCTGCCTGGACCATCGATCGCTCAAAAGACGATTACTATTATGGTGAGTTTTTATTATTTTTTGTTCCGATTGAAGATGTATATTAACCGGAAACTACTTAGAAGTGATGTCTAAACGATAATGAATACATAGCAGCTTGGCTTATGCTAGAATTCGAATTGAAACGGAGTTTATAAATCATTTTAGGATACCCTGTGACAGTAAATAACTAGCGATTTTTATGAATGTTCATGATGCTACTTTGTGAACAGTTAATAAACCATACACTCCTTCACTATTTTCTTAACGCTTGTGTATTCATAAATGGATTACATATATAAAGAGAGCAGTTAGACTGATTTATTCCACATAATGTTCATCAAGGCCCTTGAAAAGTTGAATTTTCGTTCTCACAATTTCAATTAGTTTTTTAAAAATACATGCTAATATTTTTCAAGCATAGTCAACACATTATATTTTTGGACACAATAAATATTTTATGAAAGTACATTCATTTATCTTTAATTTGATATATAATAAGTTAAACTTTAAATCATATTTAGAAACAATATTTTAGTTTAGCTAAAGTATGTGTGCAATATTTTGGAAACTAAAAAAAATAATTCCGTCCAGAGGCGAAAAAAACCCGGTAGTGAATCAGTTAATTCACTGTGGACCACAAACTGAGCAGTCAGCTTGAGGTATGTCAGATTTCTCCAAAGTTTAGTTTTAAGGCTGATTAGGTGTGGCCCCATGTCACTTCTCAGCTCCCACAGGTAAGGCCAGTCTTGCAGGACATGCCCCAGTGTCTGTTCCATCCGTTTACACTGGCAGAGCTGTTTGACTTATTCCTAGTCTACGTGTCCAGTATGTAGGGGGAAAATAATGACCTGGACTGTTCTGCTGAGGTCTTTGCAGTATTCTGGTATTCTCTAACTTGCTTTACTCACATTAACACAATGATTGCTATAAATGACTTGCTGTGAATTTCATTTGCAGGAACATGTTCCGTTGTTACAAAATAAATAACAGAACACTGTGTGAACCGCAAGTCTGAGCATTTCTGCATTTCAATGTGCACTGGGCTGGAATATGTTGGAGTCTTTGTGAATACTGTCAATTATAGTGGACGGGACATGCCATGCAACTGTAGAGAATTGGATTTATTCAGATATGTCCAATATTAATAAAAAATATAACAGTGGAAGCAAAACCTTTCAGCCATCCCTGGTAATAAACTGCAAATTATAATTGTTTGACAGAGTAAGCCACAACAGTCTTATATACTATAAATTCAACAAGCTAAAGCTATGAATATCTTATGTGTGCAACTATAGAAGTGATAAAATGATAGCTGACTGTTTTAAGTGCCAAAAATATATGGACTAGACAAAGTTGAAATAAAGTGCTATCATAAGTAGCATTTCACGACAAAGAATATCTTTTTTTTTGTCGTCACACTGCTACTGGGTTGTTGTTCAGTGTTGTGGTTTTCTGTTTTGTCTTGCGATGTTCTCTAGTGCAATGGTTCTCAAAGGGTGTGCCTGGTGATATTACTAGGTGCGCCCTAGGAAATCCAAGATCAGGGGTTGGCAACACGGTGCCAACAGGCACATGGGTTAAAAAAAATCGCTTAGACACATCAGGTCCATGCTTCTCATAGACAGAAATTAAATTATGAATAAAGGTATGCAACATTTTCCAATTATTTCTGTATTTCTTTGCTTTTTGCATCTTATTTATTACATTTTTGTGCATAGTGCGCCTACAATTTTTTGTAGGAATTCAAGTGTGCCATGACTTCTACAAGTTTGAGGATCACTACTCTAGTGGCTTGGGTGATAACTAGACAACATATGAAGGTGTCAAAAGCCTTGTACCTCCCCATCCATCACTTTAAAAAAAAAACTATATTCAAGATGAATTACTGAAGATGGACAATCAAATATTAATGGATATATAAAGAGACATGACACTGTACTGAAAGGAAAGTTAGGCAGGAAAAGGGAGAACATTGATAATAAATGGGAGGAAGATATAAAGATATGGACAAAGGACAGATTGGTAGGACTGAGAACAGCTTGCAGAATGCACCACCATAGCAAAAGGCAGGAAGTATTATAGAAACATTGCAATTAATCTTCAATATGGAAATCACACATAATCAATCAATCTGATATCCGGAAGAGAATTGACATGCTGGACTGAGACTTCTACCTCTCAAATCTGTCACAAAATGTACAAACATCTTACCCATATATCATGGCATCTGGAACTCCATATGGGCCACTGGGTAGGTCAACTGCCTTACTGGCAATAGGCTGAGGTCGAAGTGTTGGATAGCCACTCTAAAAAAACAGATACCAAATGTGTTTATGTAAGATAAGTGTGAAAAACATGTAAGATAAGTGTCAAAAACCTATTTAACAATGGTCGACTCATAAAAAAATGTTCATTAACACTTTCACTCAGTAAACATTTTCTTAACTTATTGCACCAGAACGTTGAGAATTAAGTAATAACTAGATTCCAGTCTCAGTCAGAATGAAAGAAGAGATAATTATGAAGTTTTTTAACCTTGGATAACTTTCAACCGCTGCTGTTCATCATATATATCGATAAAATGTGTAAAATAGCTAACACCAGTGAAGAAGGTGGCCTAGGGAACTCAAAACAAATTTTTTTGCAGGCGATCAGAAATCACATCAACAACAGAGGAACAGCTACAGCAATACACTAACCGACTCCAGTTAACATGCAATGACTACAATATGAGAATAAACTTTGACAAAACCAAAGTAATGACATTCGCTAGAGAGGAAAACGCTACCAATATATCCACCGACAAACATCCATTACAAGTCAAAGACTTTACATGCCTTGGGAGCATTTTTTTTTAGCAAATGGAAGCATAACTAACAAAATCCAACATAGAAGCAATAAAGCAAATCTAATCATAGAACAAATGGCATCAATTTTGAAAGGCAAACATGTCACCATGAACATTAAAAAAGCATTGTTCAACAACACAATCTTTCTCCCAACTTAAGTAGCTATCACTATCAGTCAAACCAGGATGCTAACATCAAACAATAGAAGAAAACTAGTCACAACAGAGATGAAGTGTCTACACAGAATGCTGGGATTATTAAGAAGAGACCGGTTTAGAAATGAAGACATCAAGCTTAAGAAAAAAGGGAACAATGACCATACAACATAAAGTTAAAGTAGTAATCATGAACATCAAGGAACAACAAATTAAATGGTTCGGCCACATAAGCAGATTACCAACAGACAGTGCACCTCAAAGAGCAATGTTCCTCCGATACAGTGGATACAAAGCAAAGGTCGTCCGTGCAAAAGGTGGACTAAAGAGATAACTGAGGCTGCGAAAAATATTGTTTATGAAGCGCACACAACAAACTTCAAAGGCCCGTTCTAGAAACTAAACTGAGAAAAGCTCAACTCTTATCATAACGATATGATGCAAAACATGGTTAGAGAAAAGAAGACAGAAAGAAGCACAGTGTACTATTGAGAGAAATAGATCAAAATATAAATACGAAAATGACTATGTAAGTATTGAGTATTGTCAGAACCGAACATCAATATCGCTGTGTAATGTTTACTGGTCGATACAAAATACACTTGAAATTTTGTTTGAGTCATTTTACAATTATCTTTTGCAGTGTACATTCATATTGAATTAGCAAAAATTGGTCTTAAACTTTAATTTTTAGAAAATATATATATTAAATTTGGTGGTTCATTAGACTTCTAACTCATGAACACTGTAGTATTGCAATACAAAGCACATGTAATAGAATAGTGACAGCACAAAAATCTCCATTCCTACCGCTCACCATTTTGATTTGCAATATTTCCGGTCATGCGTAGAAAGTACTAAGATGACGATACAATTTATAACATACGGTGCACTAGCTTTTTATACTCTTCTTCTTTTGTAGTCACACTGCTACCAGGTTGTTGCCCAGTGTTGTGGTTTTCTGTTTTTGTCTTGCGCTGTTCTGGTGGCTTGGGTGCTTGTTATTTTTGCTCTTTGACAGGATTCTGCTATACCATCTAACCATCTTTTTCGTGGTCTTCCTCTCGCCTTCTTTCCTGATGTTCTGTTGTAGAAGACTTTGTTATACTTCGGAGTTTGGATGCATTCTTATTAAGTGGCCAAACCACTTCATTCTTTGTTTCTCAATGTAAGTCAAGCAAGGTTCTGTGCCAGCTTTCTTTCTTATGCTGATGTTGGTGACTGTCTTTTCTGGTGTTGTTGGTAGCTTTTCGCAGGCAGCGCATTTCACATGTAGTTATTTTTGCTACTGCACTTTGCTCATTGTCCATGTTTGGCTCTGGCAACACAAAGTAGGTATGAAAATACTGCTGATCATCTGTTGTTTAGCTGTCAGTGAAATTTGTGGGTGCCTTAACAATGGGGCTAGCTGGTAGGTTACAGCATTTGCTTTTTGAACTCTAGCCTCTATCTAGTCTTCCAACTATATTAAACTATAGTATGGGTGTGATACATTGACATCTCCAAGGCAGTGGAAAAACATATATGGGCTTTTGAATATAAATGTTACAGAAGAGTTCTTCGTATATCATGGACAGAGAAGAGAACAAATAGATCTATCCAGAAAGAACTCAAAATCAAAGAAACTGGCAAATGCTACAAAAAAAGTAAATTTAGGTATTTTGGACATATAAAAAGACATGAAGGGCTGGAGAAGACCACCATGGAAGGAGGCATACCGGCAAAGACAAAGAAGAGGAAGACCACAGAGAAGATGGATGCATTATGTAACTGATGGTTTGAACATGACGGCTGCAGAGGCGGGACATCTGGCCTATGAGAGAGACAAAATCCGGAGGACTGTTGGGGTGGCAAAGTTCTGATCAGGACAAGCTATTTGATGATGATAGTAATACTAAATAATTCAAAGATACGATGATGACAGAATTCTCATGGTGACAAATGAATAAGATCTACAAGATTTGATAGACATAACAGTCAAATAACGGATTAAACATGAATATAAAGAAAACATCGGTAATGTTTATTTCAAAGAAACAGGATACGCCACAATGCAATATCAAAATACACAACACGCCTAACACTGAAACAATTTCATCGATTCAAGTATCTGGGAACATTCATAACATCAGATCAAAGATGTAGATATAAGGAGTGGAATAGCTCAAAGCGAAAGCAGCTTTTATGGAAAATGTACTCAGCGTGAATTCACTACCAATGACACAGCGGAAAAGAGTACTCCAGTGCCATATTGAACCAATATTTAATAATGTATAACAGCGAAGCATAGACAATGAACATACAATCAATAAAATCGCCGAAAGCCACAGAGATGTGATTTTACAGAAGAATGCTAGAAATTACAAATGCAGCAAAGAAAACAAATTATGAAGCTTGAAAAAGATCTCAGACAACAAAAACTGATCAGAAGAGTACGAATCAGTTTTTTAATGTTCTTCGGATATATAATGCGAAAGGCGAGTTTTAGAACATTTGGTGACAACGGGTAAAATACAGGAAAGGAGAGATCGTGAAAGGCAGAGAGAGAGAGAGAGAGAGAGAGAGAGAGAGAGAATATGTTTAGTGGTCTAACATCGTGGTTTGACAAAAGATCGACATCAGAACTGATTACCCGCACTAAGGAGAGAGAGAGTTGTGAAGAGACATGATCGCCTACACCGGCAAGCATGGCACTTGATTGAATAGTAAAAGATAGAGAAAATACTGTATTACACGTTTGGTGATTAGTAAGGATCACAACAAACAGGTCACGTCCATATGTGATTCGATCTTCTCCTCTGCATCTTTCTATCTATTCTCTAATACTTTTTTTGCTTTTCAGCGTCAGGTCGAAAAAGGAGACACATGGAGTGAGCCTCTCTATGTGCCTTGTCTTTCTTTCTTTTCTCCAGTCCTGATTTGTCTCACAGCTTCAGGGTAAGAAGAGATTTCTAGAACGGGCTTTTTTGTGCGCTTCATAAACATTGTCTTTTTTCTGCCTCTGTTATCTCTGAGGTCCACCTGTATCCCCTGTATCGGAGCACAGCCAATTCTAGATAACTTTAACGCCCGAGTGGTTACCGGGGCCCAAATTTGGGGTGCAAAGAATAGAATCACTGTTACCTGCCACGCATGTCATAAGAGGCGACAAAGGAGGTTTGGCTGAAATCGGATGCATGTGTCCGCTAGGGAATGCTAACTCAAAACAAATGCTTGCAGAAAACGGATGCACCAGGCCGTAAGGCGCATAACATTGGGATAACGGATTCTACGGTCGCCAATCTGCCTCGGAGATTTAGCCACGCAGTAAGAATGTTAGACCTACCATCACGAGGGTGGCCACAACTTACTGCGGGAAGAGGTCGGCACAAACTGGGAAGCAGAAATCATAGGAATTATTTCCTACAGAACTGCCCCCAGTATGCAAACTTGAGAAGAAAGAGGTGGCTAAATTACACTAGCGTCCAAGACAAAATGTATGACACGTGATAACTGGGCAGACGTCCTTTGCTAGAGAATCCGAAATCCCAATCTAGTGAGAACGCAGAAGAAGAAGATAACTTTAATAGCTCTAGATAAATTTATAGTTAGCTCTGAACGGAGTAACATTGCTCTTTGTGGCGCACTTCTTATTGGTAATCTGCTTATGTGGCCGAACCATTTAATTTTTGTTTCTTGATGAAGTTCAGTACTGATGTTGTACCCACATTTTTCCTGATATCTTCATTTCTCAACCGGTCTCTTTTAGTTACTCCCAGCATTATGTGTTAGACACTTCATCTCTATCGTTACTAGTTTTCTTATATCATTTGATTTCAGCGTCCAGGTTTGGCATGGATAGCATAATCAGTTTGACATACCTCTGACGTCGGAGAAGGCTCGCCTGAATGGCGAGGAACACTGACGATAAGGAAAGCAAGCCTTCACCCAAAAATCAGTCAGAAGCACCATACTGGACTACGCCTGAAATCTTACCCGACGAACAAGAAAAGTCTGACACTGATAGAGGTATCTTTGAAAAAAAAATGAAAGTCGTGGCATATCCTTTATAGGACGTAACCATCAACCACAGTAAAAGGGTCGTTGATTTTCTAGGTACCACTTATGCGTTCAGTAGTTTGCCATTGCTTTCTTTACCGATATATAATGACTGATCACACCCGCTCTGTGTTGAACTGCTGTATCAGCCATGCGATCTGCTCGCTCAATATCCTGGTACTCGGGGGAGGCACAATAAAGGTTATCGCAGGTATTTGTGCAAACACTGTTCGGTTGAATCTGACCTGACTATTCTGTGTTCAACAAACGACAATGTTTATGTAAGACATTCCTTGGTAAAGCACTTTCTTTTGGAGAGCTAGTTGGTTGTGTTCTTAAAATATCTCGTATTGTAGGCTAACAATGGATGCCGTAAGAAATAAGGATCTTTGGTTCGAATCTGGTGTTTGGGAATTTGTTTTTCCTGAAGCCCCGATACTTGTTCGCTATCTATTGATCATGTCCTGGAACTCCTGCCTGTCCCGGTACAAAAATAAAAGTAGTTAAATGTGTCATTCGGGAACGTGCTCAATGTGTCAAGTCATTTCTGTCTATTATAGTCTATCTGCAAAATCAATCTGTCTATCAAGACTTTCTGCAAAATCATTCTTAATAGAATCAAAGGAGCAGTGGACACAACCCTGAGAGAAGAACAAGCTGGTATTAGACCTGGGAGAAGCTGCTTAGACCAAATAATTACCCTACGACTAATTTTGGTGGAACATATTGAGAAGCAACAACCACTCATACTAAATTTCATAGATTTTAAAAAAGCATTTGATAGTCTACACAGAATCTCTCTGTGGAATATTCTGAGATGCTATGGAATACCAGACAAAATAATAAACATTATAAAGAGCCTCTATGATGGTTCACAGTGTGCAGTTTGCACTGATGGTGGACACAGCGACTGGTTTATGGTTGAAACCGAAGTAATGCAAGGCTGTATTCTATCTCCGCTATTGTTTGGAGTGGCCATTGACTGGGTGATGCGAAAATGTTGCAGGGACGAAACTGGCATCGATTGGGTAGAAAATAGTCAATTAGAAGATTTGGATTTTGCAGATGAAATTGCCTTGTTAAGTAGAAACAACCAAGATATGCAAAGAAAAACAGACAACTTGTCATCTATAGCATCAAAAGTTGGACTGCAGATAAGCTATGAAAAATCAAATATAATGAAGACACCTATGGCAAGTAATGTAGATATCATACTGGAATCTAAAATGATAAAAATAACAGAGCAGTTCACCTATTTGGGTAGCAATTTTGATTGCACAGGAAATGTTAAAAAGAAATTATGATACGAATTGGCAAAGCAACATCAGCTTTTAAAAGTCTAAATAAAATATGGAACTACAAGTTATATAGTATTAAAACTAAATTACCAATTTTCAATTCAAATGTTGTATCAATCCTAACATATGCCAGCGAGAGTTGGAAAATGACTAAAGATATAGAAAGCAAGTTGAATGCATTTGAAAATAGATGTCTGCGAAAAATAATGAATATAAAATGGAACGAATTCAGGAGAAGTGATGAAATCAGAGACATGTCTGGTCAACCACTAGTGACAACTGTTATAAGAAAGAGAAGATGGAGATATGTTGGGCACACCTTGAGGAGAAATGATCAAAGAATATCCAAGCAGGCATTGAAGTGGGATGCAAAGGTTCAAGAAAGAGAGGTCGACCTAAGGAGACCCTGAAGCGAACTTTGCTGAGAGAGACAGAAATATCGGTCTCAGTTCCATGGAGGAGATTGAGCGAGTTGCTCAGGATAGAGCGGTATGGAGAAATTACTTGCAGGCCCTATGTAACGTATAACGGTACGAGAGGAATTATTATTATTATTATTTATAGTCTATCTGAATTTGGTAAGAGAGGTGTTCATTGAGTCATTTAGTATACACACATGTGTGGACATGTGTACTTAACCAATTCAGATCCATAGTTATCGTCTTTGTGTTACTAGAGCCAAGCATGGACAATAAGCAAAGCGCAGTCGCAAAAATAACTACATGTGAAATGAGCTACCTGCGAGAAGTTACCAACAACACCAGAAAAGACAGAGTCACGAACATCAGCATAAGAAAGAAAGTTGGCACCTGGGGATAAGAACAGTACATAAACCAATGATGTCCCTGGTTAAACGGCTTGATCATGTATGCTCCACCTGTGACAGCGGGTCGTGTTTTGGGATTGGTCTCTACTGTCACCTCCGCGCACATTTGAGAGGTGCAATATCACACTTCTGAGGCTGTTGACATCATAGCTTGCAATGATTAATGACTCACTTTATTAAGATCGAAGATATAAGCACCCACGATACCGTCGTAACAATACTAGTAAGAAAATAAGGACATCCTAACTATAACTTATCCAAATAAGTTCCGACACAATAACAAACCGGCGCAATGCAGACTCACTTCTCATCACATGACAGTTTGTAGGCGGGACTCACCTACTAAGCGCACCCAAGCACTCAGAATCGCAACACGCTTTTTTTTACGTTTTGAAACCATTCAGTAGTAAAGGATAGTTAACATTATTTTAGTAGCGGATCTTGGCGGAACTTCTGTCATCAATAATAAACATATGTTTACTCATCGCATAGGAAACAGTTCGGTGATTCTTCGTCATCTGTTGTGTTCATCTTCAGATGTTAACTTGGTCCTCAAAGAAAACAGTGTTGTGTTAAATGGTTGAGAAATAATAGTTAATATTTACTATTATCGCATATTTTTGGATACAACTTTCACCAATAAAGTACTTATACATGTTATAAATGTACGGCCATTATTTATAAATTATTTGTAGACAATTCTTAATTTAGATCGAATTTGTTTTGTTAACTTGAAAAAATATTGTTCGACATACTTTGTTATTAAAGTTATGATCGTGTTTCTCAACTTATTATTCAACGGTCAGAGGTCATATACGCGTGTTCGTCTAGTTTTTTAATAAAGAAATCTCATGATATAACTCCGCGACTCCGTTCTATGGGTGAACCGACTATATAAGACTCATTTTCATTATAATATATAAGTAATACTTTCCGTCATCTTTTCAGACTTTAAGGTATGAAGTCATTCCACTTTCACATTTCTAGTCCCTTGTGCAGGAGGTAGGAGGACCAATTCCTTTCTTCACGAGCGGAACGTCGAGTGTAGATTAGAACCCGCAACACTCTTATGTCCGAGTCCATAGGCCAAAGCTTACGTATTACGTTAATTCGTCCCACAAATTTTCACTGTACAGTTATAAAATATTGGTAGTGAAAAGTTGTTTAAACACCGTGTGTAAGCTATATAATTGTACATAAGCTATATACTCTATTGTTAGTTTTATTATTCGATTATTCATTTTCTTGCTTATGGGATACCATACTACGTGTTTTTGTCCTAAAACGGCAATTTATTAAATATCACCGCAGCCACCCCTCGGTTTTCTCCAGATCTAATCTGATCCGCTCTGATCACCTCAGATTTGTATGTTTCCGTAAATCGCCATATTCTGTGATACTTAGGTTTTCCACATGGAGGCAATTCTTATTTTTTATGTTTGTTGGCCTAAACCACGGCCGACTCTATAAGGGCCTCAGCGCAGGCGGCCATATTGCCATATACGTCATAGGCCGAGGCGGTGTATTCTCACAGACTAACTATTGTCTGTTACTATTGGGAAACGCTGATCTAGACAATACATCTATTGTCTAGATAATAGAAAATAGAGTCGGTTTTGCCTAAACACTCTGAAACCACAAAGGCTCATCCTTAGGTTGAAATAGTCGTTCCACGGCTTTAAGTGGCTTTAATCCCACACCAATCAAACAATAACATTTCCACAAGTAACTAATTGTTCAATGTTTCTTTGCCTACAAGGTCTGATATAACAGGAAAAGACTCGGTCTTGGGTTGAAAAGAGCGTGTGTCACATTAAAGACGCATGAATCCTCTAAATAAACAAACAGACTGTATTAGACAATTAATCTTAACTTCGAATGTGTTTCTTGCGTTACTCTAATTTTCTCGTGGTTCATGCTGTAAATTCGTGAACACCTCAACGGATTACAAGATGAGGATGATCAAAGTATTTCAATTTGGAATATTACTCATTGCCCTTATTGGAATCGGTGAGTACATATAGCATATCACACACTCGTTATAATCATTGTGTCCTTGTCCTGTTTGTATTCGTATCATATTTTGTCAGTTTTAAACATGTGCGTTACAACGATTTATATAATGTAATACATTTTTTCAAGGAATAACAAGAATGAAGTGAGTGCACACAAATATACTTCTAATTGAAGTTTTCAGATGTGAATAAGTGTAATGCATTCTGGCGTAGGCGATCATGTCTCCCTGCTCTCTCTCTCTCTCCCTAGTGTAGTTCTCTGACGTCGACCAAGATGTCAGGCTATCCAACATCTTCTCCGTACCACCGGCCTGGGCTCACCATGTAATTTTGAAGATGGTGAAGGTATTTTAACGGAATTTTATTTTTAATCTTTTCTAATGACTTTTGATAGGGCAGCGGCTTTCCAGCCTGCTCTTTTCGATTCTTGAACTGCCAGTGTTCTTTTACGTGCTCAAATTGAACGCGGGACATATGTTTTATCGTTCGTCTCCGATAGAACTAGGAACTTGATCTCACCTACACTGAGATCAGGAATCTGAAAAAAAATCCGATGGCTCCACAAGGTAGCGAACCAAGTATCTTTGGAAAGAGATGTGAGCATCTAATCTCTACGCCACAGAGACACATAAAGCAGGTTACCCAAGTCTATATACACTGCATAGATGTGAGCATCTAATCTCTATACGCCACAGTGACACATAAAGCAGGTTACCCAAGTCTATATACACTGCCGAGATAGATCCTCAGAGGAACTGTATGACGCGTGCGGTGAGGTATGTTTCAACTATGATGCTGAAACATAAGCTCTGGAAGCAGTTTTATATCATCTGAAGATCATTTATTATGTTTTTCCAACAAAGGCACAAGCAATCCTTTTCTTTTCATATTCAATTTACATTTCCTGGGGGTTCGAAAACAAACAAACAGACATATTCAATTTACAATTCCTGGGGGTTCGAAAGCTATCAAACAGACATATTCAATTTTTGCTCTTTAAGCTCTACAACTGTGCTTTCCAAAGTTTCTATATAATAATAATAATTCCTCTCGTACCGTTATACGTTACATAGGGCCTGCAAGTAATTTCTCCATACCGCTCTATCCTGGGCAACTCGCTCAATCTCCTCCATGGAACTGAGACCGATATTTCCTGCCTCTCTCAGCAAAGTTCGTTTCAGGGTCTCCTTAGGTCGACCTCTCTTTCTTGAACCCTTTGCATCCCACTTCAATGCCTGCTTGGATATTCTTTGATCATTTCTGCTCAAGGTGTGTCCAACATATCTCCATCTTCTCTTTCTTATAACAGTTGTCACTTGTGGTTGACCAGACATGTCTCTGATTTCATCACTTCTCCTGAATTCGTTCCATTTTATATTCATTATTTTTCGCAGACATCTATTTTCAAATGCATTCAACTTGCTTTCTATATCTTTAGTCATTTTCCAACTCTCGCTAGCATATGTTAGGATTGATACAACATTTGAATTGAAAATTCGTAATTTAGTTTTAATACTATATAACTTGCAGTTCCATATTTTATTTAGACTTTTAAAAGCTGATGTTGCTTTGCCAATTCGTATCATAATTTCTTTTTAACATTTCCTGTGCAATCAAAATTGCTACCCAAAGAGGTGAACTGCTCTGTTATTTTTATCATTTTAGATTCCAGTGTGATATCTGCATTACTTGCCATAGGTGTCTTCATTATATTATATTATATTTCATTAAAGTTTCTATATACTGGAACGATAAAGAATATAGTTTATGTTTAAAGACTTGACTTATTTCTCTTCGCTCCTTGTGGAGCATAGGGCCTGAACAGTTGTTTGCCACTTTTCCCGATCTCTGGCTGTTTTCTTTATGGTCTCACAGGCTAGTCGAGCACTCTTCAGTTCCTCAAGAAGACTTCGTCTCCAGGTCAGTTTAGGGTGTCCTATTTTCCGTTTTCCTTGCGGTTTCCACTCAAGTGCGTGTATAGTGTTACTCGACTGTGTCTTCCGTAGGGTATTCAAGTTAATTTTAACTTTATACAGGATGTTAAAAGTAAAAGTAGCCAGATTGACAAATCAAAAGTTGCCAGTTACACATTGCATTTTGTCTATTTACTACTTAAACCGGTTCTGACTAGCTCGTCCTTTTGTCACATTGGTTCATCGTCCCTTCCCGCACCATAATTACCAACCTTCCCAAACAGACTCGCTTACTTGGCCTTTAAAAAGTTAATTGCATATCCTTTACAGGACTTTGCGAATCAACCCCAACTTTTAACGCTGTTTGTGATTTTTCTAGGCATTATTACGTTCAGTAGTTTGCCATTGCTTTCTGAACGGGTGGTGCCATCGTCCTTTCGTAAAAATCCACGCGAAACAATTTGCAACCAAACTGTCGGCAGCGTGATTCGAACTCAGAACGTCGGGGTTAATAGACCGAGTCACTATCCCCTAAGCCACAGACGTCACCCTTGGCCTTTACTGCGTCATAATTGAACTTTCTCATTTTCATAAAGATATGCCAAATTTACTACATTGACAAGTCACTTTTGTCTTGAACACGCTGTAGTATTGTACTACGACTTGGTTGACTGGATCATGAAACAGGGTAAGGTTCAATTGAAACTGCGTCTCTTACACAGCCAACTCTAATCTGAGTTTATAGTTGGCTGTGGTCTCTTACAACTTAGACACACCCAGGCACTTCTAAACAAGGAATCCTTTCTCATCTTGAACAAGGACATCTTTCTCACCTTGAACAATGACATCTTTCTCATCTTGAACAAGGACATCTTTCTCACCTTGAACAAGGACATCTTTCTCACCTTGAATAAGGACATCTTTCTCATCTTGAACAAGGACATCTTTCTCATCTTGAACAAGGACATCTTTCTCATCTTGAACAAGAACATCTTTCTCATCTTGAACAAGGACATCTTTCTCATCTTGAACAAGAACATCTTTCTCATCTTGAACAAGGACACCTTTCACCTCTTCTGCGCACTCTCTTTGTGTCAACTTGAACATATGTAAAGATAACATTGTTCAATCTCAGGTTGTTACATTTATCATAGAGCATGTCCCTGATAGAGAGCCGCTGTAGCGTAGTTGTTAGTGAACTCGCTTCTCAAGGCTGGTGGTCTGGGTTCAGCTACCGCAATGCGCGTGGAATTTTTCCCGACCGCGACGGCTCTCAGGTCGACCCAGCCTCAACTGGGTACCAGATATGCTCTGGGAAAGTAAAGGCGGCCGGCGTGAGGCTGACCACATCACCCATCGTGTGCCGACGGTCAATGAAAAATACAGGCCTAACACTGTATTGACCTATATACCACGAGGTATGAAAGGGTTCCTTTACTTTTCTTTTTTTTTTATGTCCCTGATATAATGAAGACACCTATGGCAAGTAACGCAGATATCACACTGGAATCTAAAATGATAAAAATAACAGAGCAGTTCACCTATTTAGGTAGCAATTTTGATTGCACAGAAAATGTTAAAAAAGGAATTATGATACGAATTGGCAAAGCAACATCAGATTTTAAAAGTCTAAATAAAATATGGAACTGCAAGTTATATAGTATTAAAACTAAATGTTGTATCAATCCTAACTTATGCCAGCGAGAGTTGGAAAATGACTAAAGATATAGAAAGCAAGTTAAATGCATTTGAAAATAGATGTCTGCGAAAAATAATGAATATAAAATGGAACGAATTCATGAGAAGTGATGAAATCAGCGACATGTCTGGTCAACCACTAGTGACAACTGTTATAAGAAAGAGAAGATGGAGATATGTTGGACACACCTTGAGGAGAAATGATCAACGAATATCAAAGCAGGCATTGAAATGAGTTGCAAAGGGTTCAAGAAAGAGAGGTCGACCTAAGGAGACCCTGAAACGAACTTTGCTGATAGAGACAAGAAATATCGGTCTCAGTTCCATGGATGAAATTGAGCGAGTTGCCTAGGATAGAGCGGTATGGAGAAATTACTTGCAGGCCCTATGTAACGTATAGCGGTACGAGAGGAATTATTATTATTATGCCCCTGAGTGTTGACGTCTGTCAACTTACACAGCACAGAGAGTTTTTCAGGACTGCTGTCATGGGGGCTAAGTTCCGAAAGGGACAAGCTACTTGATGATGATGTCCCTGAGTGACACTTCTTCTTCCTTGCTCGTTCTTTCTACATCAACCACTTGTTCAGTCCCTCTTTGTAGTCTTTCTTGCTTGTTCTGTCTATACCAACCACTTGTTCAATTACTCTTTGTAGTCTTCCTTGCTCGTACTATCTTCATCAACCACTTGTTCCATCACTATTTGTGGTCTATATATAATTTGTGCATTTAATCATGCGTTTTTATGTCATTGAGGAGCCTACATACCCGTAGGTTAGCTCATAGATAGATAGACAGACAGGCGAATGGACGGGTGAACGGGCGAATGGACGGACAGACAGATAGACATAGACAGATTTAAAATAGGAGATAATTGGAATAATCCGTCAACAGATGTAGATACATGCTATTATCAGATGACACAAAGTTTATTAGACATAAGAAAGACTATGAGGCTGGTAGACTAATAGACTAGAGCTTCTGTGTCTAAATATATTGCACGACAGATATATATGTAGATAGAGAGAGAGAGAGAGAAGAAAAAGAAGAAGATAGAAAGAATGAGATATATGAATAAACAGATAAATAAACAAATAATTAGACAGACAGACAGACATACATATTGACAGACAGACACAACGAGAGAGGTAAGTAGGTGGTTGGGTGGATGAATGGATAGATATATAGACAGACAGAGACATACAAACAGACAGAGACAGACGTACAGATCGATATATATATATATATATTTATATATAGACATATAGATAGACAGATAGATAGATATATATAGATGATAGCTAGATAGATAGATATACATATAGATAGATAGATAGATAGATAGATAGATAGCTAGATAGATAGAAAGGTAGCTAGATAGATAGATAGATAGATAGCTAGATAGATGATAGATATATAGATAGATAGATAGATAGATAGATATATAGGTAGATAGATAGATAGATAGATAGATAGATAGATAGTTAGATAGATAGATGATTGATAGATAGATAGATAGATAGATGATAGATAGATGATAGATAGATAGATATATGATAGATAGATAGATAGATAGATAGATGATAGATAGATAGATAGATAGATAGAAGATAGATAGATAAAGATAGATAGATGATAGATAGATAGATTTTAAAGAACAAGTTCGATTGAGTGGTCATTTTGTTTTACTTATTCCTTTGGCGCGTATAGGACATGATGGCGAATGAGATGACAGTGATGTGATGATGATGAGCAATGACATGACAACGATGATGATGATGATGATGACGATGACAACGATGATGATGATGACAATGTCGACGACAACGATGATTATGATGAAAATGTCAACGACAACGATGATGATGATGACAATGTCGATGACAACGATGATGAATGTCGACGACAGCGAGGATGATGATGGTGATGAATGTAGCTAATCTAGTCAGGTGGTATGTCTAAATCTGACATTAGTTGAAGGAATGGCAACAAATAATTAGTAGACATGAACGCTGGAGTCCAGGCGGAAATGAACACTTGGAGTCACTTAGCAAATGAGACGGTTAATTTGACTTACTTAAGAAATGAGAGTGTCACACTAGCCCCACTTGATCACTCATAAAAATAAGGAGGACGATCGAAAGACAAACAGCAATTTTGTAAAACTAAGGAAGACGATCGAAAGACAAACAGCAATTTTGTAAAACTAAGGAAGACGATCGAAAGACAAACAGCAATTTTGTAAAACTAAGGAAGACGATCGAAAGACAAACAGCAAAAGAAAATGTTTAAAAAAAAACTCCACGCCCCCATTCTTGTTCTTCTTAAAAACATTAACAATAAAAATATGTCGTGCATATCTGTAACTTGGCACAACACAAGCTTCGTCAATGAAAATATCTACATCCTTCTTGTATGCCCTTCCTTTCATTTAGTGTTTATATATCAAATATAATCAATTAATTGTTTGTAGCAATCCTACAAAACACTTGTACATTTTGATCATCTTGAGATTTACATAGAGAAACAATAATCAGATTGTAACTGGGACTTTGTTCCAGAGTACAAAATAAACAAAAGGGGCGTTTTAAAGCCGAAGGATTGACTTCATTGCACCGGGTTTTTACCCCATATGGCTCAGTTCATCTCCGCAGAAATAGCAAGCCACCTGCCGAGAGTATTGCACAAAGCACGAGCTATGTATAACGTAGCTGCGGCAACAATCCTAAGGGTCTCTAGCAATTCCAGTAGTGACTAAAAGACAGATTATAAATTCAATCTTTATACTAACACTGTGCTACCAGAGCCAAACATGGGCACTGACAAAAGAACAAGAAAGGAAAATTACCACATGTGAAATGAGATACTTGAGGAAAGCAGTAAATAAAACAAGAAGAGACCATATAAGAAATGAGGAAATTAGAAGAACAGTTGGAACAACACCTGCTGTTAGATTTATTGAAAAACAGAGACTCAAATGGTTTGGCCACTTGGTCAGAATTAAACCGAATACACCAGTTGCAAGAGCGTACAACCTGAAAATGGAATCATCAAGAGGAAGGGGCAGACCAAGAAAAGATGGGTTGATGGAGTTACAGACATCTTAAAACTCCACAATACCACACCATATCAAGCGACCGAGCGTGCATTATCTCAGAAACCGATCATCAGTTAAACCTGCTACGCCTAGCTGCAAAAAGCAGAAGGACAAAAGAAAGAAAAGAGACTGAACAGAACTGCGCGGTCCGGATTTGAACGTTCGACTCGCAAGGCAAGGGTTTAACCACTTAGCCACAGAGACTCCTCCCCCACAAAATAAACAATATATGTATACATTAAATGTATCTCTATTAATTTTATGAGTTTATGTTTTGCTTGTTAATCTTTTTTTCTACTTTACCTCTTTAAGGAAGCAACAAAAGTACACAATTCTTCTCTATCTTTGGTCGTCTTCTGTAATATGTTCCAGCTGTGGTTCATTCCTTTCAGTTCTTGTTTTTCTGTTCTCTTAAAGATGGTTTTCTACGTTTTCGTGTACCCTCTGGTATCAATCGCAGTGCAGTTTTAGTGACAGAGTTAGCCTCCATGCGTAACACATGTCCGATCCCTTTCCATCGTCTCTTTTGGATGATCGTAATCATATTATCTTACTATCGCCGTGTAAGCAGTTCTTGGTTAGAGATAGTTCTTGGTCAGAACGCGCGTAAGGTATTTCCCAGATAGGTGTTATAGAAGGTGACAAGTTTGAACATATATTGTTCTGCCATTGTCCAGTGTTCTGACCCTTCCGAGGCCATAGACAAAAGACAAAAATGAAGTGACAAGTCAGGACCAGGGGCAGTGAGCTGGCACTAAGACTCTACTCCACCTCCACTAGGTAGCCCTAGAAACAAATTGCTGTCAATTTTTTAAGCGGTTCTTGCTAAGCTAAGCGGGTAGGGATCGAAGGGGAGGTATCATTCGTTTGGTAGTAGTGTAATTGCAGATGTTATCAATGGTATGAGATCTACTCGCGCTACAGAGTGTATATATATATATATATGACAAAGACAGAGGCGTAAACCCAAATCATTACCTAATATACGAAACATAACTACTCGTGATACTCTTGAAGCTGCAACTTGTAATAATTACGCCTGAATGAAACCAAACAAAAAAAACTAATCTAAGCGTGAATAAAGAGGAACAATAGAAGCTACATATAACGGAAGGAAGAGAAGAGGATCACTCGTGCAGATAATCCTCATCTTGACATCTAGTAAATAATATGTGTTTTACTGCTCACGCATAGCTGACCTTACGATTGATTTGCTCTCACTTGAACGAATTTCCAGACTTAACAAGTATTGTGCATGTTGGCAATAGGAAATATTTCAGACTAGACAGAGCATAAGGGAATAAGCATTAAGTCATTCTGTTCTAGAAGGCTGACCTAACGCCAGGTTAACTCTTACTGGAATCAATATTATCTCATTCTTGTCTAGAATGCTCTACTAACATCACATAACTATAACTCTGATTTGAATCCACACTAAGCCATTTTGTTCAAAATGCTCTACTATAGTCTGTCCATTAATTCGTGAGCACGTTTGAAATTGATTTTCTCGAAAACTACCTGTTGGATCTCAGTGATTTTTTGCAAGCAGCCTTAGAATATCCATGACGCTAGAGAAATATTTTTGTCCAAGAAAATTTGATGTAGTTTGAAATATTTCTTCTTCAGGTTATATTAAAATCAACCTCACCGGATTGTACACAATAGTAACAGATCTACGGTACACAGACGCGTTGTTCTAAAATACATTATGGTAACATTAAAATATCGGGAGTAAACAACAATTTCACGAAATCCCGTGCACCTAACCCAGTCGACTTTGAAAGCGGAAAGCATATGACGTTATAATTGGGATACCGTTGTATAGTTATAGGCGTATCTCGCTATTTGTATGAAGCTATTGTATCATATTTGTTGGCTTATCAAAACTGACATTGATATCACATTCATAATGAGTCTGAAGTGCACATTTATAACAATGCAGAAGGTCACAGTTTTACTATACCAACACTTCCGTAGGGAATCTAAGAGAGGTCATCTATATTGCGATATTCATAACCCTGAGAAACGGACGCAACTGGCGCTTGGTCTGAATAGAGAATCCTTTTCCCGATGGATTAAACAGGACACAAAGTGCACTAATGTCAAGCAAGGACGGAAAAGAACAATTGACGACTTTGACATAGATGTCATAAGACGGGAGCTCTTGAAAATGTTTGCGACAAATCAACTTGTTACTCTCAGGAAACTGAAATTAAAACTGCAATCAGATTGCAGCATAGACATTTCTAAAAGTACTCTATGGAAAATTGTAAGAGCCGCCGGCTTCACCTTCAGAAAAACTATAGGCGGCAGGAATATTATTTGTGAAAAGCCACATTTAATTGCTGGCCGAAGTAAATACCTGAGGCAGATCCGTGAGCGGCGGAGGCAAGGCTATGATATTGTATATTTGGACGAATCCTGGGTCAATGCTCACCACACCAATGCTAAAGAATGGCAATCAGTAGACGGTGAACAGAAAAGAAAAATACCAAGCAGCAAAGGCCAGCGTATTATACTAACACATGCAGGAAGTAGTGAAGAAGGTCTTGTCCATGACGCTGGACTTATTTTCCAATCAAAAGTACCGACGGTAGGGACTACCACACAGAAATGAATGGACATATTTTCAGGCACTGGATGGAGAAAGATCTACTTCCAATTCTAAACAGACCATCATGCTTGATAATGGATAATGCATCCTATCACAACGCAGTATCAGCGGAAGACAAAGTACCAACTGCATCAAATACAAGCTAAGGAAAATGTCAGCTTCGATGATACATATTTGAAACCCGAGTTGTTGCACCTGGTGAGGATGACAAATAAGACAAAGGTGTTTCATATTGACAAAATCATTGCGGAATACGGCCACACGTCTTTGCGACTACCTCCATATCATGCTCACCTCAATCCGATAGAGCTTGTCTGGGCTAAAGTAAAAGGGCAAGTTGCCGAACAGAACAGGACGTTTAAAATGTGTGATGTTGAAGTTCTGACACGTGAGTCCCTCTCAATGATAGACATGCCGTTCTGGAAGAAGTGTGTTGAACATGTGCTCCGAGAGGAAGACGAGTACTGGCACCGAGATGGATTACAATTTGTTCAGCCAGTAACAATTATCAACCTCATGGAATCGTCAGATTCGGGATGATACAAATCATATTTTGATTACAGACTGAGAAATAGCAACGTATACATTTCCATATCCAAATGCGTCTACCATCATACAATTTGTGGTGAAGTTAAGACACCCTGGGGTCTAATGGTGACCGAAGGGGAGGACTAACTGTTGCATATTGTATCCAAGTTCACGATTGCACATAAAGGGCAACACACTTAATTACTTGACCTATCAAGTTAATATGGAGATACACCTATGAATAGAATTGACATGGACAAATTCTAGGGATTACTGTAAAATCTAAAATTTGAGCCCCGTATTTGCAATTGTCATAAAAGATCAAAGGAATTCGCCGATGTGCAAAATCCGTAGCATCTATGGACTACTGGTTAGCTTTATTTTAACGTCATGGATATTCTAAGGCTGCATGCAAAAATCACTGAGATCCAACAGGTAGTTTTCGAGAAAATCAATTTCAAACGTGCTCACGAATTAATGGACAGACTATAACATCACATGGCTATAACTCTGATTTGAATCCACACTATGCCATTTTGTTCAAAATGCTTGTCGAAAATAGTGTTATTTTTGCTTCAGTCGATGATTCTATTATTAAAGTTAGTTCCAAAATTCGTGAACACACAGTGGCTTAATTTGTACGAAATCCACCTGACGCATAACAATACTTATATGCAGGCAGTATTATATACCTCCCGAATTCATGTTGAACTAATTGGTAGGTAGCTTGATTGATGCAGAGAGCGGGTTTTTTGTTATATAATTTTGCATAAGCACAACAAAATGATAATCAAAGTTTAGAATTTACAGTAATACACAAAATGGGAGTGATTGTCTGAAAAGGCGTATCCATATTACATATTATAAAAAGCAATGTGACATAGTGAACAAAACACACCTTCCACTTCTATCAATGAAAATAAATGGTGTGCATACGTCAATGACAGTCGTTCGATACAATGTGAAATGATTAATTCCGCGTGATTCCGATTTGCACTGGTGCTGAATTGCATGTTTAGCACGCAACTGCGTAATTATAGAAATATATGACTACTGCACTGTTAAACTTTCATGTATACCAAATCAAGACCGCTGTTATTTTACTAATAATAAATAAGTAAAATCTTACTAAAGGTTTGGATGAGCCAAAAAATATTTTATGAAGGTCGTTACTGTATCTATAGAAAAATATAAAATACAATAATTTCTGTGAAGTGGATGATTTTATATCGGTCGGTAAAGATGTTCACAAATTATGGAACCACCTATAGTTCTAACAAGCCTTTGTTCCCTACGGCTTACAATCTTAGTAGGTATAAATGCCCCACACCTCTTCTATTCACTCTCAGGTTGTCATATTCTACCGCTTCCCAACTCATTCTATTGCAGTCGTGTCCTAGGTAAAGAATCGTACTCATCTCGAACTGATTAGTTCATAGACATGCCGCTGATCTATATCACCATTGGGATGACGATTTTCCAACTGTCGTACTTATCTCACAATGAATAGTTCACGTACATGACGCGAGTCTAAATCTCCAATTTTATCTCAGAGATATGACAACTGCAGAGACAACATTGTCCGCACGTGTGTTGCAAGGGAGCAAAGAATAGTAACACTGTGACCTACAAGGCATGTCGTAAGTGGGGATTGAGGTAGAGGCCTAGGAAGGTACCTAGTAAATTAAAAAGCGTCGCAGAAATCGGATGTGCTGGCTTACTTGTAGGGGCATAAATGTCACAACATAAATCGCTCTTAGGCTCAGATCGCATACAAATCACAAAGAGTATTTTAACACGTGGTCGATATGGAGCGTATGAAGAAGAAGAAACAACATTGAGACTGATAGGTCATAGTCTATTTTTAGAGTTAATTTTGCAAATTACATTTAAAAAAAAAAAGTAACGTAATCTCAAACTGACTAGATATTCGATAAACAGGTCATAGTAATTTTTTATTGTTTAGAATTATAAGTATAGAAAACAGAAACAACATAAAACACACCTCCAACAAAAATTATTTAACTTGGAAACTGTTTAGTGCAGACGTGAACGATTTCGTATTTTGGGCAAAGTATATTGAATGCACTGTTCTTGATGACGACTTTTTCAGGATACCGTTAGGTCTAATATTACAAAGACTAGCTTTTGATGCCCAAGTTTCAGTATCAGTTTGGAATAGCTTGACTGCATTCCGGACATGTCCATATGTGCTCCGATCTCCTTCGCAATATCTCCAACAACTTCCAACGACTGACCATACCAGTTCGATTTAAATTATTGTCCACGTTTTCATCATTAGTAGTTTTTTTAATGCTTCAATTTGTTGCTGTTATAGCCAAACCCCCGCCTTCTCCACCATCAGCTGCTGTCATGTTTTAGTTAAAGTACCGTAGTTACTAGATCGATATATTCAAAACAAAGTTACGTTCAGTAGGCAGACAAACTTGCTAAAAAGGGATTATAATGTGAACAAATAGATAATGAAATCACATACTTTGAAAAAAAAGCTATCATGGACATTAAAAAAGAACCTAAACCATCCAACGATGACTACCACACACTTGACAGACAAGGACAGACTATCATCTTCCGACTCAGGATAGGTCATAACAGACTGAACAAACACCTACACAGGCTGCGATTGTCCCCAACCCCACTGTGCCCCTGTGGCTCCGCTGAACAAACCACAGAACATGTCCTGCAAGACTGCCCCCTGTATGTCCTCCCAAGAAAGGAATGCTGGCCCTACAACACAACACTACATTCAAAACTACATGACACTAGAGATGAGCTCCAGACAACGGTCGACTTCATCATAAGAACGCGTCTAACGGTATAATCATCAAAAAAGCGATCGTAAAGAAGAAGAAGAAGTATCTTTGCTGACCTTTAGTAGTTGACAAGCATGACGTATGTTGATTTCAGAGATTTGTCCAATGCCGAAACAGTTGTGTTTCCTTAGAATTTCAAAGATCCCGACTCATGTCCATGCTGTTCATCTTCTTCTTCATCTTTAAACTCCTAACGGAGCACAGGTCTTCAACAAACTTCTTCCAGCTTTTCCTCTCTGCTGCCTTTCCTTCAAGCTCTTTCCATGATTGACCTATCCTTTTATAATCAGCCCCCAGCTCTCTTCTCCAGGTATGTCTAGGCCTTCCCTACTCCTCTTTCTCTGCGGGTTCCAAAACGGTTACTGTAATGCAATACTTCCTGACCGGAAGTCTTCTCAATGTGTGTCCTATCCATCGCCAGCGTCCCTTTCTTAGCTCTTTCTCCACTGGTATCTGCTTAGTTATTTCTCTGAGTCGCCCGAGTGGTTACCGGGGCCCAAATTTGGGGTGTATAGAATAGAGCCACTGTTTTCTGCCACGCATGTCGTAAGAGGTGACTAAGGAGGTTTGGCTGAAATCGGATGCACGTGTCCTAAGGATGTAGAAGTTTATGCGTTTAGGGGCCTACCAAACCAATGTGCAACGTATACACGTTCTTGGCAAAGATCAAACATATCACAAAGAGTGATTAAAATTGGTCGTAAAGAACGAACGCAAAGAAGAAGATTTCTCTGAGTTCCTAGTTCGTAAAGTTGGCAGGTAATAAACTGCCATACACTTCACGAAGTAGTTTAATGACGTGGGTTTTTTTCTTCAAGACGCAGTGTACATAACCATAGGTGTCCACGAACATTTTTCCAGGACGGGACAAAATGAATTTTTTAAAACCCATTTAGTTGGTAATTTACAGGCCATAAATGGAGAAAACCATATTCACATAAAACTATGTTGTGAAAAAACCATTTTCCAGGAATGACACTTGGCCCCTCTTGTCTTAACCTGTGAATGCTTATGTACATATTGATACAGGAATAATAGCAATGGGCCGAAGGGTAAAAGAGCAAGTGTCGTTGGATCATTGAAAAAGAATACACTGTGCTAGAATAAAACTCAGTTGATGTAGGATTATAATGTAGCGTTTTATTTCCGTCATTCTGGTTCGTCACTAATCTGTTGAACAATAGAATAATGCTGAAAATTACATGGACAACGAATAAAACAAATGATGAGTTTATAAATCAGGCTATTCACACAAAGAAACCTTATCAAAAGAATAAGAATCAGACAATCAAGTTTCTTTGGGCATATAATCGAAGAGAGGTTTAGAACATTTGGTGACACAGGTAAAATTAAGGAAA
The DNA here is from genome assembly GCA_020796225.1 of Arion vulgaris. Lineage (NCBI taxonomy): Eukaryota > Metazoa > Mollusca > Gastropoda > Stylommatophora > Arionidae > Arion > Arion vulgaris. The sequence goes on from CM036766.1 coordinate 19,932,249, forward strand.
GGAGATATCGTGGAAGACAGAGAAAAAAGATATTGGATGGCCTGACATCATTGTTCGACAAAAAGATCGTTGCCAGAACTGATTACATGCACCAAGCAAAGAGTGTTGTGCAGAGACACGTTCGCCTACCCCGTCAGGCATGATACTTGATTGATTGAACTAATCTGTACAAATCTGTGCCATATTGAACAATATTACCTCAGTCTATTAGAGGTATTTGTAGATAGAGCTAGCAACCCCAATCTATTTGTTTCAATAACCATATTCAAGAAAATGAGATGAAAACAATGATATATTATTATGATAAATTTCAATGTCTCAGCAGAAAAGCTGAATAGAAGAAAAAAAACATACTTCTTCTTCTTCGACAGCTCCACATCTACCACTTGTTAACCGCTCTTTGTTATTTGTATGCGATCTGAGCCTAATCGATTGTGCGTTGTGCCAGCTATGCGCCAACAAGTATAATGGCACATCCGATTTTTGTTCGACCCTGTTTATTTACTGGGTGCTTTCCTAGGGCCCTAACTCAGTCGCCTCCTATGACATGTCTTGTAGGTGGCAGTGTTATTATTCTTTGCTCTACTTGTGAGTCCCGACAACACATGGGCGGAAAACAAAATAATATAAATTCTAGATGATATCGACTTGTATTGATTTATGGTAGAAAAGAAATAGAGAGATAATAGATAGATGATGATGGATAGGATGGATAGGTATGATGGTATGGTAATGATGATGGATGATGGTAGGTAGATAGATAGATAGATAGATGTAGGTAGATAGATAGATAGACAGACAGACATGATTAGATTGATTAGATAGATATAGATAGATAGAATAGATAGATAGTAATAGATAGATAGATATGGATGGATGAGGATGAGGATGATGATAGATGATGATGATGGATGAGGATAGATAGATAGATATGATGGATGGATGAGAGATGATAGATAGATAGGAGCAGACAGGAGCAGGATGAGATGGATAGAGATGGATTGGATGGATATGGATGGATGGATGGATGGATGGATGATGATGGATGGATGATGGATGGATGGAGGATGATGGGTAGATAGGATGGATATGATATGATAGATGAGATAGATAGATGGATGATGATGATAGATGATGATGAGATGGAGATGGATGATGGATGGATGATAGATGGATGGATGAGGATGAGGATGGAGAGATTGATAGGTGATGAGGGTATATGATAGATAGTGATGATGATAGTAAATATGATGATGATGATGATGATAGATAGATGATGATGATAGATAGATGATGATGATGATGATGATGGATGGATGATGATGGATATGATATGATGGATGATGGATGATGATGATGATGATGATGATGATAGATGATGATAGATGGATATGATGATGATGATGATAGATGAGATAGATAGATGATGATGATGATAGATGATGATAGATAGATAGATAGATAGATAGATGAGATAGATGATAGATAGATAGATATGATGATGATGATGATGATGATGATGATGGATGATGGATAGATAGATAGATGGATAGATAGATGGATGATGGATGATGGATGGATGGATGGATAGATGGATATGGATGAGATATGGATAGATGGATAGATGGATAGATGGATAGATGGATAGATATGATAGATGAGATAGATAGATAGAGAGAGAGAGAGAGAGAGAGAACCAGAGAGTTGCTGATAATACTTAGAAAAACAAGGCACGCACATTGCCTGGCGTTGTGGGTATTATAAATTTACTGTTATATAACGATGACTATGACTCATTACAGGAAGAAAGGGATTTGTAATTAAAGAGACTTTTCTTGTTGTTGCGTGAGAATGTCTTCTAAATGTATATTTATTTTCTATGAACTTTGTGTTGAGATGCTGTTGAAATAGTTATATATGATTGAGTTACTTGTTTATCCAAACTGTGTTATTTTCAATTTAAATTGTGTTTTTTTAAATTAACATTTATATTTTGCCTTTATTATAATAACTAAATAAGAAACTCATAGTCCACGTAAGGGCAATTTCTTCTTTCTACTTTATCGTAAGCTCCATATTGATCACTTATGATTGTGATACCACTCTTTGTGATTTATATGTGCTCTGATCCTAGGAGCGATTGTACGTTGTACCAGTTATCCGCCTACAGGTAGACCATCAACACATCTGATTTCTGCGGAAGTGTGTCAAAACAAAAGAAATTATGTGATAAGAAATAACTATTAACCAACACAGACCGTCTCCTTAGTCTCAGCACTCATTCGTCCATCCGTCCATCTACCATCTATCTCATCTTACTGCTACTACTACTACTACTTTACTACTTATACTACCATTATCCCCAAACCCCACCCGATAACTACTACTACTACTACTATTACTACTACTACTACTACTACTACTACTCTACTACTGCAGCTGCTGCAGCTACAATGCATTCCTGTTCCCAGTGAAACATAAGATCAGAATGCAACTACACCCCTGCTTCCCCAAACGCTATTCGAGACCTTCTTCTTCTGTGAGGGTACTTCCTGATTCTGCCCTATTGTAGTTTTAGTTGTCGCTGCGGTTTCTGTAAACAATAATTGTGTACTATATGTGAGTTGTAAGCCCTACATCCATTTACATTTTATCAGTGCTACTTTTCTCATTTTTCTGTTTTTGTATATCTCTTTTAAAGTTACGGCTATGTCTCAATATCTACCTGGCGATGATGATGATGAGGAAGACGCGGACTACTTATTTGATATGGAGGATGTGTCAGGAGCAACTCCACCTTCGACAATCTCAGGTAAGAAAAAGTATGTTTCAGGTGAGAAAGTCAAACTTAGTCAAATAGACTAAAGTGACGAAAATAGTCCGTTTCATGCGATTCACCTTGATGTGGTAGAACAGCTTATTTGCCGTTATAATAATTCATAAAACTATGTCTGGATGGTAATTGTGGTTAACTGGTTAAATCTTGCCTTGCTTTCTGAATGTCATGATGTTATACCTAGCTAAAGCATGCAAGGCTCATCATCATCAGGTGCCGTGGGGACTGCCTAGAGTAGTTGATAGTAGCTCGGCCTGCTAGCTGTGAGACGCCTCATAGCTCGGGTTCCAACCTACTGTCCGGCATTTGTTCGAGTCCCCTGGTCTTACTCAGGACGATAACGTGAGTACCTCTGAAGTCGGAGAAAATCTGCCTGTATGGCGAGGGAATACTAATTACGAGTACATTGAGCACACGGCTGCCAGTGTAAAGTAATTTACAATGTGCACGCTGCTGCCATTGTAAGAAATTGGAAAAACAGATTTTCACGCAAAAATCAGTTTCAGAGATGAAACTTCGTCTGAGTTGAAAGCGGACGAAGGAAAAAAAAAAAAAAAAAAAAGGTGCCGTCTCCGCATTGAAGGTTGGCTGCAATGAATCTCCAGTATCCTCTGTCTTTCGCCTTGGTGTTGCACTCTGCCAGACTGTATCCTGCCGTTTCTTTTTTATTTTTATTTTTAAACCGATCAGCTCGGTGCCATGGACATCGTAACCCTTCGGTTCGGTGCCACGAACACCGTGAATCTGGTGAACCTGTGGCTTTTCTGCCAGCTCACGGAGTTGAACCTGCGCTCACAGGGAGCTTGTCACCCGTAGTAAAACGCGATACGAACACACTGGGCAGACGGGCATCCGTTTCTTTAAATTTCCCTCCCACTTATCTCTCGGTCTTCCTCTTGTTCTTCTTGCAAAGGCTACAGGACTTAACATTTAAAAAATTTAATTTCACTAAATAATCCATATTTTTCACAGATATGAACAGTATCTTTGCGAATAAGGCAGATACAGAAGATGAAGAGCCACCACAGATTTCCTCACTAGTGACTCTAACACTAAACGTGTCACAAAACTACAGTGTAATGTGCAGTGGTTCTAAGCCTGTGAAATGGACGTGGTCAGAGATAAGAAACAAAGAGGTAGGTTTTCTCTTACATTTGGAAGTTGGGCCGAGTGGTTACGGGCCCAAATTTGGGGTGTAAAGAATAGAACCACTGTTACCTGCCATGCATGTCGTAATAGGCGACTAAGTAGGTTTGGCTGAAATCGGATGCACATGTCCTAAACGTGTAGAAGTCTATGAGTTTAGGGGCCTACCAAACCAATTGTAACTATACACGTTCTTGGCAAAGATCAAACATATCACACAGAGTGTTTAAAATTGGTTGTAAAGAAGGATCGCAAAGAAGAAGAAGAAGAATTGTTGTAAGGCAGCTTTTCGCAATACCACACATTTTTTTCTTGTCTCTCTGCTCTAGATAGTAAGCAAGCAGAGCCTTACTCTTGTTTTCATCCTAATTCTGCCAAGAAAGATCTACGCACTTAGAAATCAGGAACACGCTTATTCTTCTTTACACCGTTCATACTTTTGTGCAGTCGTCAGAACAGAATCAATGATTTATAATCGCTCACCCTTTCACTGAGAAGTCTGTCCATATTTCAATGTTACTCGTTTGTTACAAGTGTTTCGAAACATCCTGTTTTATTATTCATATCTTATTTCACATGCAGGAAGTGTGACCAGGCCCAGCTATTTCGCTTTTCTTGGCATTATTCCACATCCTCACAGCACACTGCTTGAGTAACCATGCCTTATCCACATTGTCATTCCTCCAGGGATTATGAAATATTGATTTATTGATTATTTGGTGCCATCTATAAATCGAATATTGACTTCAACGGATTTACAAGTAGTTCTGTCCCTTGCAACGAGAGTGCATTCTGTTGGCGTGTCACTGTTTGTTAAGTAATATGTAAGAGTTACACTCCAATGGGTACCATCATAATGTGGAGTGCTAGATAACAAGAATGCAAACAAACTCGCAAAGAATAGAGGAGAATATGATATACTGAGACAAACTCACTGGCCTAACGAAACACCACTCAACAGAAAACTAAACGGACCAGCTGTGTGAGCTATATGGTATACTGATGCAAACTCACTGGTCTAACGAAACACCACTCAACAGAAAACTAAAGTCTGTCTGAGCAGCTGTCTGAGCTAAAAAAGACAGCGAAGCTTATACAAGAGACAACATTGAATATATAGACAATATTTCAAGCGAAAGGAAGGAAGGAATAGCGGAAGAACGGAAAGACAATAAATGTGAAAGCAGACAGGAAATGTGAACACGATTTTCTCCCTTGCTTTACTTGGTGGCAGAACTGAACTAAACTATAAAAAGACATAAGAATACTCAGTAAGTTTTACGATGGCCGATAATAATTAAACAACATATAAATGAAAAGTCAGTTTTGCGCCATTTCTTTTCTGGATGAAATGAATGGTGTGTTGCTATGTTCTCCTGGTCTTTAGTTCTCAAGGTTTGCAGAACTCTCGTCTAACAAGCCATGTTTAGCTGATACGGAAGTACACAAGTGGCATGAACATAACTTTTCTTCGCACAACTCAAGGAAATCAGATACCTACTGCTCATAGAAATCTTATTTCAGTCTGTTCCTAAAGAAATATGTAGGCGTTCCGACCGTCCGATTGCAGCCAAAACTGAAGAGGTACTTGATATAGCCTGGCTGATGTATAGAGATAACAAACTTGTACCATAACTTCTGTATCAATAAGTGCTACGGGTTGGAAAATAATCGTGGCATAATTAAACGAAAGTAAAGTAAACAACAGAAATGAATAATGAAAGATATTGAGTTAAGCCAAGTTCTTCCTTCTTCTCTTTCACCATTTACCTTTTTAATAGAAGTGTGTGTGTGTGGGGGGTGTAGTTATCTTGTGTATGCTTGTTCTAATGCACTTTGTAAGCTGTTATTCATTTTCGTAAGGCTGTTCTTGATGCCGTTGCTCCATCTTTTGCGTGGTCTTCCTCTTGCTCTGAACTCGTTATACTTTTTCTGTGTGACTCTCTGTGGTAGGCGATACCAGGGCATTCTTGTCAGGTGTCCAAACCATTTAATCTGTTGTTCTTTATGGATAGGAAGGCTGGTTTCACATCAAGTCTCCTTCTGATTTCTTCATTTCTAACTTTGTCTCTTATTGTCACACATGCAGCTCTTCTAAGACAACTCATCTCCGTCGTTATGATTTTCCGCTCATTAGCTGCTGTTATTGGCCATGTTTGACACTGGTAACATAGTTTTGGCCAGAAAATCGTTCTTATAAGATTTACTTTAGTTTTTAGCGATATCTATGTGACAACAGTGGTGTTAACTGTCCCAGTACGTGGTTAGCTTTTGTGCATCGATCGCTGATTTCGCTATCGATACTTCCGTCTGCCGTGAAAATTGCTCCTAAGCGGAGATGCTAAAACAAAATCTATTATACGTTTGTCATGTTAAGCATCAGAGCAATGAAATAAATCTTGGGAATATTTTTGTTTCTTACTAATGCTTTGGTTTGTGAGGTGGCTTGTCTGAAATTTGGTACTGATAGTATGGTTTTTCAGATGACTTGTCGTATTTTAATAGTTAAGATATAGAAAAAAATTGGTAAATAAAAAATTCTAGAATTATAAAGAGACTTGATACTCTGATAACATAAAGCAACTGAGAGTAAGTAAACAGGAGGGAAACAACATTATAAAGTTGGACGCCTGTGTGTTACCGGGGACGCATGGGAAGCAGAGAATAGTAACATTGCGATCTACAAAGCATGTCGTAAGAGGTGACTGAGGTAGACCTAGGAAAGCTACCCTAGTAAATAAAAACATCGCAGAAATCGGATGTGCTGGCCTACTTGTAGGAGCATAACTGGCACAACGTGCAATCGCTCTTAGGCCCAGATCACATACAAATCGCACAGAGTGGTTAACAGGTTGGTCGATTTTGATGGAACGTTTGAAGAAGAGGAAGATAAAGCTGGAAATGGACGTAAAGTGTGCCCTCACTCTTTCCTCCGAGTATAGTTTTCATTCTTTTTTTCTCCCTCTGTTGCTTTAGTTTGAGAAGAGAACCGCAGTAGCATAGTTGTTACTGAACTCACTTCTTAGTCTAGTGGTCCAGGTTCAGTTCCGCAGTGAGCGGTGTGGAATATATTTCCGAGCGTCCTGTCTTTGTTCAATCGCCCATTTACTCAGTATTACCGCAGCCACCCACACGATTTTCTCCAGATGTGATCTGATCCGGTTTGACCACCTCAGATTTGTAGATTTTCGTACATCACAGTACCAAGAAAGGAACTGTAAAGGCGACCGACGTTATATTGACCACCTCAGATTTGTAGATTTTCGTACATCACAGTACCGAAGAAGAAAGAGAATATTATAAGAGGGACCAGGGTGCCCGTTATATTGACCACCACGATTCTACAAATGCAAAGGTAAGGGGCCTGAAAACTCACAAGCAAGGCATCTAGCATCGTATTACCCAATATAGCTTGAGCTATGAAAAAGGGTCCCTTTATTTTTTATTTATTTTGAGGAGATGCACATTTTTAACCGCAGAACGCCTGCCTGTCCAGCGTGCTTGTAGCGCGTTGGACGACAGGTGACAAGCCCTCTGTGTGTGCGGGTTCAATTCCGCGGGCTGGCAGAAAAAGCCACAGGTTCTCCAGATTTACGGCGTTCGCGACACCGAACCGAAGGGTTACGATGTCCATGACACCGAGCCAAAGAGTTGAAAGCTCAAGTGCGTATGGTCGGAAAAACACCAAACAAAAGCCACAGAACAACTTCTTGGCTTTTACTTATTGGTTTCTCCCCGCTCCTTATGAAGCTTAGGGATTCAACAGTTAGCATCTACTTTTCCTGTTCTCTGGCTGTTTTCTTTATGGCTTTCCATGATATTTCAGCATCCTTCAGTTCCTCAAGAAGACTCTGTCTTCTGTTGTGTTTAGGAGCTTTTCCCTTGCGGGTTTCACTCAAGTGCTTGTATATTGACACTCGGCTGTGTCTTCTTCAGGGTATGCCCGACCCACGCTATTTTCTCCTCCCCACCTGGGTCATCATGGGTTATATTTTGCGGATGTGCACACTTTTAATCACAGACGAAAGTCTTCTTGCTTATATTAGGGGCTTTTGACCCCTACAAAATACAAACATAACACCGTCGTATGTATTTATTTGTGAAATGTATTTGCTGCCAGCATTCGCTGTAGTTCTTTGCAATTTGAGTTTGAGTTTCAGTGTCAATTTGTAATATCTTCATTGCACTCCGGACATATCCTTCGGTGTTTCGATCTCCTTCGCAACATCTCCAACAACGTCCAGCGACTGACCGTACCAGTTCAATTTTGATTGATGAGTTATTTGAGTTTGTACTTTTAACTGGTAATTCAGTAGTATTGGTTACTGAACTGACGTCATAGTACTCATAGCAAACTCATAGACGCTCAGTTTCCTCCAGCAGATGCCGAAAGGCATGATGGTTCTAGTGTCTTGCAGGTTAAACACACTCCTCACTCTGATCCTCAAAAATTCGGTTCTGCTTTACATTAGTCATTTTAGCAGTCCATGTGAAGAATAGTGAGAATCCCATGCACTGCTAACATGACTAATGTTGAGGTGTTGAATGAGGTCAAGACACAGAGAAAGCTTATTATCAATATAAGAAAGAGGCAGTCATCATTTTTCGAACATGTGACGAGAAAGAGAGGTTTAGAACACATTTTGACAACCGGTAAAATCTAGGGTAATCGAGACAGAGGAAGACAGAGAGAGAACATTTTGGATAGCCTGACTTCATGGCACGGTAGAGCGTCAACATCTGAGATAATAATAAACACTAAAGACAGCGATTTGTGGAGATACATGATCGCCTACGTCAGCCGGTACGCACCTGACGATGATGATGATTGAACAACATGTAATTTTAAACTTCTTAAATCACTTGATAGATGCAATATTGACTTTACTGTCTTCATCCAATTTGCACTCGATGAGACAATGGTAGTCAGTGATGGCAAATCATATCCACCTTCATCTCTCCGACTATCGATGCTGGTGATGCAAGACTACCCGCTATCTCTCATCGCCGTGCTTCATCTCTCCGACTATCGATGCTGGTGATGCAAGACTACCCGCTATCTCTCATCGCCGTGCTTCATCTCTCCGACTATCGATGCTGGTGATGCAAGACTACCCGCTATCTCTCATCGCCGTGCTTCATCTCTCCGACTATCGATGCTGGTGATGTAAGACTATCTGCTATCTCTCATCGCCGTGCTTCATCTCTCCGACTATCGATGCTGGTGATGTAAGACTATCTGCTATCTCTCATCGACATGCTTCATCTCTCCGACTATCGATGCTGGTGATGTAAGACTATCTGCTATCTCTCATCGACATGCTTCATCTCTCCGACTATCGATGCTGGTGATGCAAGACTACCCG